>CAODLS010748469.1:0-16260 GCA_948243855.1 Flueggea neowawraea
GAGCGTAAGGTAGAGTGAGAAGGAGACTCTGCAACAAAATATGGATAGGTTTAGGAATGCCACTATCTGTAACCCAGTGTGGCAGTAGCGGTAATGTTGCAAGGGGCACGATCAGTCCAACTCCAAGAGTCTTTGTCTTTAGACCAACCTAGAAGTTTAGATGATCTCTTTGTTCGAGCCAACAAATACATCTTTCAGGTTGAGGTCATGAGGATCTTAAGGACTAAGGAGGTCAAAAAGAAGAAGAGGAAGGAGAGAGAGGCTTAAGAGGACCAAATAGGAAGAAAGAGAGGTTGTGAGTCTCAAAAGCACCTTTTATTCCCCGCTTAGGGAAGTACGTGCCAGTAGCTGAATCAAGGTCAACGATCTTAATGGCGATGGAGGGGTCTGGAGTAATCTTCTTTCCCCCTAAGACAAATAAGCCTCTAGGAGGGATATGGATGCCTACTGACAGTACCATGACGTGAGTGAGCATTTCAGAGAAAAGTGTCAGGACTTAATGAATCGACTCAAGGCGTTAGTATGAGATGGGAATCTAAACTGGTTCATCTACGTAGACACATGGAAGGGAGATAGGCCAAACTACCCCCGAGAAGAAAGAAGGTACAACAATCGTCGTAGAGGATATTGGCAGCGTGAGAACCGAATAGGTCAAAAAGAATGACCTCAAGAGAATACAGAAAGGTAGCACGAGAGAGCTCCTCCAATTGATAACCAGATTGCACATATGGTCATCAACACTATCTCGGGTGGAAAGACGGTGGCTAGGAGCACATCCTCATTAAGAAATGAGAATGCTCGCTAAGCATACCAAGCTAATGCCATTGTGCAATCGAGAAGTGGGGAAGAGCCCATCACATTCCTTGAGGCTGGCAGAGGAAACATCATGCTTCCTCATGATGATCCCTTGGTTATATTGACCATTATCGCCAAACATCCAATAGAAAGGACTCTAGTGGATAATGGAAGCTCAGTTAACATGATCTCCTAGAACTACTTTTAGAAGATGAGCTTCATAGTTGATAGACTTAGGGAGGTGAAGACACCACTGTGCAACTTTAGTGGAGAGGTTGTATCGGTGATGGGGTCAGTGCAACTACCGGTAATGCTGGGAGGTGATCAGACTATGACTAGGATGGCCATTTTCATGGTGGTCAAGTTTATCTCAACTTCTTACAATGTAATATTGGGGCGGCAATTTCTAAACGATATGATGGTAGTGATTTCTTCAACATATATATTGATGAGGTTTTCAACTCCACAAGGAGTAGGGCAAGCTCTGGGAAATCAACGAAAAGCTTGTGCTTGCTATGTTTCCTCCATCAAAGGGAAGGATTCCTGCTATTGCATCTCAGCCATGGCAGTGGAAGCTGCAGAGGAAAGAGAGGCGAAAGTGAAAAGAAAACCCGAGCATGTTGTATGAAATAAATGTAAGTTGTATATATCAAATAATGAAAATACTTAAGCAAGTTGCTTAAGGAGTAGATGTAGGCCTTCAAACCGAACCACTATAAATCTTTGTGTGAAATTTTTCTTAATTCTAATTTTTATCACGGCATTTGCATCGTGGCATTAGCATTTCTTATTTGGTTGCATTTAGTAGCATGCACTTTGTATATCCATTCGACAAGTGCACACGACGCTCAATGAGAAGCCAAAATTAAAATCAGAGTGGGTGATAATACCTAGTGCCTAGAACCTGATAAAAGCTTAGGAACCATTTCCATCAAATATGTGTGTTAGCTAAAGCAATTGCGAGTAGAAAACCTTCTTTAACACAAGGCATTGTCCAAAAAGCAAGCAACGCCAAAATTTTCTATGACGTGTGACAAGTAAAACTCCAAGATGTCTAAACCCGTTCCCAGACTATGATCGACGTACGAGATAAACCGTTAATGGGAGCCTGGTCCATCTCGCACAAGCCTCAAAGATCAGATGCAACACTACCCAATTCGTTTATTAAATATTTTAATAAACAAGTTAAACAACTATTCATTTTATAATTAAAATGAAAAATATATTTTATATATAAATTCGGTTATCAAAGTACCCAAATGCAAACATAACCCACATATACCCGGTGTAAAGCATCTAACCAAAATAATAACCAAGGTTAAATAAAAATGGCGACCTCAAACTGATGGAACCCCTTGTTGCATGTCTGGATGCTAAGAAGTTACATGTTAGACAGTAATGGAAATAAACAAAGAAAATAAGGGGATCAAACCCAGCGAAGAAAGACACTCCAGAATGCCTCATACGTACCTCACAAAGACTGTTTTAAAAATAGTTTGAAAATATCGCAAGCAAGTATAGATAAGTATACATGCATACACATACTATCATGGCCCATTTCTGGACCATAACCGGTGTACAAGATAAATCGACCCTTAAGTCCAGCCCATCTCGCATCAGCCTCGGATATTTAAACATTCTACCCAAAAGCATACATTTATTCAAAATATTCATAAGTGGAAGAAAACATTTATACTGAAAACATACGTAATCAAATCATAATATCCAGTAAGTGTGAAAAGTATATATATATCAAAAATAAATATAAATCCCAAAACACAAAATATGACTCAGTAATCCAACAACAAACTAGTGTAGAGCTCTAACCACAAATAAAAAGAGTCTGAACCAAAAAAGGCACTCACTATCAAATGGAATGCCTCACTAGAATCAGGATGTTGGGCGGTTGTTGAATGCCAAAATAGGACCTGAGAAATAAGATACGGGAAAATAGACAAGAAACAGAAATAAAATGATAAGAATCCCTAGTGAGGAAATAACACTCCAGATCGGCTCCAGATCTCACAAAAATCGTTTTGAAAACAGTTCAGAAATATCACATACACATATAAGTGTATATACATATACACACTAATACAGAATAATAATTGAAAAAATTCATTTTTAAAAGCGTTCGCACCTAAAGCAAATAACAGACAGAAACATACAGAAACTGATAGATGAATATATTATAAGGATGGACTCCGCAATCTCATTGAAACTGAGTACATGAGTCCGGCCGGACACATGACTACCAAAAACCTTGGTAACTGGGTCTCGAATACGCATTGGTATACCAAAAGCTACATTTACCTTACGTAGCGCGGATGCCCCATATCGAAGTATTTATATATATACCATATCTATCAAGCGCACATGCACAACATAAATCATTTTACAGAAAATATTTATGTACCTTATATAAATATTCAATATCAGAAACTGAGTTAATTTGCAGAATATATATATATATATATATACTATTTATAAGAAACAAAAATCAAATTTTAATAATCACATAAGCCAGATTATTAATTAGTCAAACCATTATTTATTTAACTTTCAGAGAACAAACCCGACATAGCAAAAACATAGAATTTAGAAGACACGATCTATGTGTCTGAAGCTGCCATTTTATCTCACCTAGTATCCGATGCTAAGGATTCAGTCAAACACCACCAGCGGGTGGCTGCTTGTGTGGACAGATACAGAAATAACAATTATCAAAATGTGGTACTGTGACAATACCGTATGCATGATATGCAAATGCAAATGCTGATCCTCGAAGACAATGAAAGTCCAACTGGGAAGAGAATCTACCACTCTCGACCTAAAATCTAGAATCTACGCAAAATTACAGCTAGGTTCCCAACCCAATGTAAAATTACGTTTGTCCCTAAAGTATTCCTGTGTCATATCATAATCCTTAACCCTCTAAAACCATACATAAATCCTCAAGATCCTCCAAATAATAAATTAGCCTTCTAAATAATTCAAAATCCAACTATAGTCCCCAATGCCAAATATCTTTAATAGTCCTCAAGTGAAAAATTACAAAATTAGTCCTTAAATCTGATTCAACCGATAGAAATCGAATATAATTACCCACATTGACTATAATCAACCTCTTAAGCAAGAATCTAACATCTATTTCAACAAACAAACTAAAAAATATCACATTTCTTCAAAAATCTGGATTTCACCAACCAATTTACAAACAACACTACATCTCATGAAACCGAGTTCAACGTATGTTCTTTTAGCTTCATTCAAGCCTAATCTAACATCCTCAAACACCTATTATAATAGAATCAAACAAAAACTCAAACCCATTTCAAATTTGGCCAAAATTCTAACCCATCCAAAACAACATAAAATCTTCATAACCCAAGCTTAAATCATGTTCATATAACCTCAATCCATCATGATTCAACATCTTACAACTCTCATTTCAAAAGAAACATCAAATCCGAATTCAACAATAAATTTCATATCCAAACCCTAAATGGATGAATCTTGCATAAATGAAGCTTACCTCAACAGAGGTTGATGATGAATCCTACCTCAGTAATCCAATTAGAAGCAATGATGAGTGATAGAGGACAAAGAGAAATCAATATGGGAGAGATTTGGTAGGTGGAGGGGAGTTATGGTCGAAGAAAAGACAGTTGGCGGTATTTATAACCTCATCCGCCGAAATGCTGCGTTCCACCAAAATTCGCCCAGAATAGGCTTTCTAACGCGTGTAATACACATACTATGCATGTAGCAAGGGTCTTACGTGCGTAAGACAACGTTCCACATGCGTAAGACAACGTTCCACGTGCTTAAGACAACGTTCAACTCTTGCTTTCAGATCCAAATCTAATACCCTCAAACCCAGATCCATGATCAACAAGTACAACATGGGTACTGTAGGCGCAGCACGTATTACGTGCGTAACACTTGTTTTACGCACATTGACAAATGAACTGAATGATCCACATACACATAGCTCTCTTGTGCACAGAAGGGGTATAACACGCGTAATACCCTACGAGCACAAACTCCACTACTAAGATATCTCCAACTTAGGATCATCTACACCATCATTCCCGAGATCATCCAATCATCTTGACCCACTACAGGATTAACCAGTACTTCAAGAATCCTATCAGAATTCGACGTGGTATTACACATACTATATAGATAATAGCTTTTCGAAAAGCATTTCAAAATCATTCGCAACCAAAGTAAACAACATGCACGAAATCATATCAAATTAATTTTAGATATAAAGCATAGTTTCAGAGTCAAAATCATATATTGTAGATATAGAACCAAAGCAAAGGTGTGCATCTAGCACTAATAACATAGATGATGTGGACTCCGCCACTAATCAAAATCAAATCATATATCAGGTTGATGGGATTTCTCAAAGCATTGGTATACCAAAGGTTACTACTACCCCGTAATACAGGTGTTCCATATCATAAACCAAAAATGTACTATTACATAGTATGAAAGCAAATTCATACAAACCATAGTCAAAATCAGAGAATAAATATATTGTTAGTATCAAAAGCATATCTTAAATCATTAGACGTGGAGAGCAATATCAAATTACAGAGAGTATAAATATTTCCAAAAATATTTACACAAGTCAGATGCAAAACCAACTTTCTTTCGAAACAAATCCGAGAATATCAAAATCAAAGATATATATATCTCAAGTTCAAAACAAAGCACTAATTATTAAATCAAATAACCAATTTATTATTTAACATCAATCTTCAGATTAATCCATTTTCAAAATATGTGTTAAACACATAAAAAACATAACATAGGGATTTCAAGACACAACCTATGTGTCTGAAACTGTAATCCACTCACCTGAACGCCGAACAAATAATATCAATCACGGTCCACCAGTGAATTACTAGTCTCCGTTGGAAACCAAGCAGAGCTGAAATTGATATATCAAAATCAGAATCAATATGGTATTATGATTGTATCAAAATACGTGCACATACATATGCAGATTCCAATGCTCAAACAAACCCTGAATATCCATTTCAGGCCAAAGTCTAACAAAATGATTCAAAAATATGACTCAATGTAAAATTACACTCTAGTCATTGGGACTTGGAAAATTATCAACTAGGCCCCAAAATATCTCCCAATTCAATAATGAATTCATAGTACTTTAATAACCATGAATTAATTCTCCAACTCCAAAAATATCTAATTTAGTCTTCCAAATATACAAACTGACATTTAGTCCCTAAATGGGTAATATCACTTTTGGTCCTCCAAAGGCAAATTACACAAATAGTTTAACTTTCGATTTAACTGATAGAAATCAATTCCAATCATCCACATTGGTCAATATCAATCTTAGTAGTAAGAATCTATCAACCAATACAACAAACAAACTCCAAATTTTCAAAAATCAAGTAAAAGTCGAACCTAACCCTAACTCATTCAAAACAAAACCAAATTTGTTGATTCAAAGATCAAACCATGTTCTTTTAACATCATTATAGTCTAATCTAACAACCTTTAGCATCTATTAACTCAGAATCACAAGAAAATATGAACCCTAAGGATTTTAGCCCAGAACGAAATAATGCTTGATTCAAGAGTAAGATGAGTAAATAAATGGAATGGAGAGTCGATCTTACCTCAAAAGATGTCTAGGAATGATGGTAAAACACTATAGAAGATTCAGACAAGTTTAAGAGTATTTGGAGTGAATATGGGTGAAAATCGAATGAAGACGAAAGAGGGATATTTATAACCCTCACTTCAAAACGTTGTGTTTCACTGAAATTCGCCCAGAGAAGGGCATCTATTCGGGTTCCATGTTATACAATGCACGTAGTAAGCGTTCAACGCTCGTACTACACTAAGCAATGGGTGTTGTCGTGGAGAACATATCACTCATCGAACCCAGATTCATGACTCTCAAACCCAGAACTATGATCAACGTGCGTAGCACATATACAACGTGCGTTACACTAATCAAAGCGCATGGAACCTTCATCGCGCGGGCAAATAAGGGAGTCCAAATGATCCACTAACTCTATACACCATCAACGTGTGTAGTAAGTATACAACGTACATTGTAAGCCTTCAACTTGTCCTACACATACAAAACTCCAATTTTAAGGCAATCCCAACATAGGATCATCTACACCATCATCCCCGAGACCAACCAAACACCAAAACTCACTAGAGTAACACAAGAACTATCTCCAAACACCGTAAAACACTATGTATTCGAATAGAATGCTATAGAAATCCTATCAAAATGGGCAAGATATTACACAAGTGGTATTGTCATGAACACATGCGAAAGTGTACTCGCTAAGACTTGTGGCAAGTGAAACCCCATGTGGTATTGTCATGAATGCATGCGATGGTTTATTTGCTAAAGCGTGTGACAAGTGAAACTTCAATTGGTATTGTCATGAACGCACGCGAAAATTTATCTACTTCGTCCTTAATAAGCGATTCAACTACTATTACTATTAAGGCTCCACCAAAATCACATACCTAAAAGTCATTTGGACATGTGATTGGAGAGCAACGATACATACAAATTGTGCATAAAAGAAAAGCACGTGAATAAGAGCAACAAATAAAATAATTTATTCTAGTAAGAGCTCGAACATCATCACGATCACTTAGCGAAAAGTCCCTGAATACCAGCATGGTAAGGATGACGAACTTCACGAGTTAGAGTGGATGATGATGGCAAACTTCACGAAGTGGAGTTAAAATGATGAACTACACTCGACAAGTGAACTTAACGAGGAGATGATGAACTCTGTGAAGTGCGGACAAGACAATGAACGTCACGAGGCAGTAAACTTCTTGAGCCAATGGACTCGTTGTTGGAAGGAAATACGTTGAATCTTTTTACTCTTATCCTCGAAAAATCTGGAAAAAAAAGTGTGGAGCAATTGATATGACATGGGTAATAAAACTCACTTAATGTATTTAAGATCGTAACAAAAATGTTACAGTTATTATGAGGAATCTTTTGAGATGTTAATGTTCTTTTATCAACCCACCACTATAAATAGATGTTGGTGGTCACTTGTCAATGTATGCTTTATTCTCCACTCACAATAATACTTTGTCAAAATCTCTACTGACTTGAGCGCCGAAGGCTCCCCTGGAAGCATCCTAAGCTCATCGTGTTTTGTATTTTTAGGTCTAGATGCGACATTCACGATTCTCAAGTGCCTGAGGCGTTCATGTTTCTTCATTATTGTTGTTCGAGTTTCGGGCCAACAACATCAACTAATGAAAAAATAAAAATTTAAAAAAACTGTAAAATAGAGCTGTTGGTATGGTTCACAATGTTGATGTGTTTATTTTCGCCAACTTATGCCGCTACCCCGGAAATCATATCACAAGACATGTCTACGTTCTTGGACTTCTTAATTTTATTTATTGGGTTTTCATTTATTTTTCATATATATGCTAAATTATCTTGATCCAAATAGTGTAACGAATTAATTCCCTGAACTTTTATTTTCTGGTTATACTTTTTTTGTGCGAATATTTACATTGAGCAACTCCACAAGTTCTCGTGAAGAACCTCACTCACTGAAATCCTGCTGTCATCTGCAATCATAACTCATGGCCAAGAAAACCTAGACCTGACCACATTAGAATTGTGAAAGTTTTCAAACCTTTATGTCCTCACTCGATTCTTTGGATTTGTTGTCTTTGTTTTTTTTTGTTAAAAACTCATCGATAGGGAATGGCCGGACCTTTGCTTGTTAGTCAATATATTAAAAAAATTGTTGCACGAACGAACGATGGACATAACCTTACCTGAAATGTTCATACATATTTAACAATTTGGTAACCTATCTTTTTTTTTTTCAATCAAAAAGGGAGTCGAGAGCTACCAGTAATAGCACTATCCCTGCTGGGCGTAACCATGCAGGCACTTACTCACCGCCGTAGAATGTCCCTTTGTGCGGCGATAGCCGGGATAATCAATCACCACAACACCTGCTACGAGCATCAGCGAGATAAACCTATGGAAATAACCAGAGACTTATCCCGAAAATCAGAAGAGACGCTAGGTCTCGAACCCTGATCTCCAAGTGCACAGGCTTGAGCCCCAACACTGGAACACCTCTTAGGAGGAGGTAATTTGGTAACCTATCTATATAGGTGTTGAGTTCAAAGCGAAATTGATGCACTGAAGATTTTTTTTTTTAAATATCTACCACAATGTTACTAGCTACTCTCTTAATTAGAGATTTTGACTTAAACATGGAGTATGCAAAACTTTTAAAATTTGATAGAAATTTTTTGTTGCCGGTAAGAGTATTATTCGACTTAAATTTTAATTAGTTAAATATAAAAAATTCAATAAGAATGAAAAACGTGATTTCTTCCCCTTAATAATACAAAAGTTCAATGTGAAGCACCCAGCAATTGATAAAAGAAAATTTGGGTTACAAAAATGTTTAAACTGGTACAATAGTGGTTAATGAAAGGAAAAGTACTAATTGCATTGCTGGAAGCACTTCAATCATTTTATAGCACCCAATAGTTACAATAAAAGTATAAGATCCTACATATACTTTTACCTTCTTTATTTCTCCAATCTAGGGTTCCATTAGTGGCACATGTAATACTAAAATGGGGGAATCCTAAGATCACACTCGTTAGAAACAGCCTCATTGAAAAGGATATGACATAAATTACGACGTTATAATAGCCTTTGTGATTGCAACCGCAATTTAGCGTGTAATTATTTTTTTCTCTCAAGTGATGGATGATATGTCTTTCTTAGAGTACTATAATATACTCTCTGTTATGGCTCTTTATAATATTATATTTAATTTAATTTTAATTTATTATTTATTTTAAAATTTGAAATTAATTTATTTTTTTTCAATAATTAATATTTTATTATTAAATTCAAAAATAAGGAAAGAATTGAAGATTTACCCCATATATAATAAACTAAAATTGAATTAAATAATATATTTTGACTCTATAAAATAGAAATACTCTTAGTGATGCTCTTAGGTGTGTAGATGTAAATGGAGAAAAAGAGAAAGTAATATCACATTAGAGAGTTGTGAAGATAATGAAAGATATATAAATAGTGAGTTTATATTAATCTAATACTTTAGATTCTGATTGAATAAGATATAGTGTTAGTTTTACTTATATATTCTTTTTATAGTGCTACAGAGATGATCGAGTTAAGTTTTGACATAATTAGGTTTATTTCATTTTTCTATAGTTTGTTTAATTCATTTAATAAATGAATTTTATTGTTTTGACTTGATTCATTTACTAAATAAACCAAACCCAATTTTAGCAATTTTCCAAGTTAAACTTACAAACTTAATTAATTTGACGAACCTAGAAGATCAATTACTGGGCTTGCTTATTAATTATGTGATAAATTTATTTAGAGGAAATTACGGTTTTTTTTCCTCTATACGCTTAAAATTAGACATTACACATTACGGAGTATTTCATATTTTATACCCTTGCATGGCGCAATATGCGCAGCTCATGTTTGCTCCATCTCTACTCCCATTCCCTCTTTCTTTCGTCTCTCTCTTTTGTCCCCTCTCTCTACTTTTCTGTTTGACTATTTCTCTCCTTCTCTCTCTATTATCCCTTCCGCTGCTCCTCTGTCACCTTCGCGCTTCTCTCTGCGACGCGTTGCCTCCGTTATCGTCCACCTCCACTTTGCCTTCGCAGCCGTTGCCTTCTCTGCTATTTTTCGTTTCAGATCTGACCTCCACCTCGCCATTTATCTTTTCAGATCTCCACTCTGTCGTACGCCTTCTTCTTCGCCTTGTCTCTTTGCTTTTATAGATCTGTCGATTCTTGAATCTACGTGGCCTAACATTTCTCTTATTCCTGCAATCTGTGTCGCCTCTACTTCTATTTTAGGTTTCATTCAACATGCGCTCTCACTATCAAAGTGAGTTTCTCTTTCTTTGGAGTTTCAAAATGGAATTTGGTTATTTTTGTCCCATCTTTTGAAGAAATAGTTTACTGCTTATTTGATTTTCATGGATTATTATGATGTGTTACTGCTGTGATCTCTTGGAGAAAAAAAGTATTAGTTGTCTTATTGGTGATTTCTAATTTAATTTTATGTAATAAGCTCCGAATATCATATTGTTGTTTTTTGGATATGCCTGGCTTTGTTTTCACCTTCACAAGTTCTGTAATTTCACTGTTTTTGATGATGAGATGTTTGTATTTTCTTTTCTGTTCTTGTTTAATTTTTAATTTGCAATTGAAATTGAAATTTTGTTTCCTTTCTCTATTTGAACCGATTTTATTTTTAATTTTAGGAAGGAAAAACAGAAAACAATGTGATTCATCTCATACCTAACTTCACTTTGTTTGACAGATTTGTGTCTTGCCTTGCCTTTATTTGCTCAACAATGTGATTCATCTCGTACCTAACTTGATTCATCTAGTTATGAAGACACCTGGTAGTCTAGTGTGGTCATTGCTATGTTTTTCGTTGCGTAGAGATTATGTAGGAGCTACTTAAGAATAGAATTTGACTTGGAATGTGTTCATGGTGAAAGTATTCGTTTGAGAATACTAATTTCTGTAGTTTTCTTGCGTGTTGTTAACTCTTTTAGCTTTCGTTTAAATGATTTCTTGTAAAGTCAGGATTTTAATTGGTCTGAGAGTTCATTTAATTGATGCAGAATGAAGGAAATAAATAATGAAACTTCCTGTCTCAATTGTATCATCAATAATGCTCTTTTCGTTACATGGGAAAAATGAAAAATTTTGTTAATGCTAATTGTGATTTTATGGAAACTTGAGAGCCTGTAATTAGTGAATCATCCCTGGTGTTGTTGCTTTGAGAATGAAAAAAATAAATTGATATCTTGGAGCAGTTCTTGATATATTGACAGGAGCAAGAATTGGAAAATGTTAGTTGGTTAGTGGCTTTTTTTCCGTTGTTTCTTGGTTGATTTTTGCTTAATTTGTTTTAGTTGGCTAGTGGTTGCTTTCAGGTTGACTTTGCTTAATTTAGTTTAGTTGGTTAGTATTTTTTTCGGTTGATTTCTGGTTATTTTTTGGTTAATTTTTTTGCTTGATTTTTTTTAGTTGTTTAGTAGTTGTTTTTCGGTTGTTTTCTGCTTAATTCACTTTAGTTGGTTAGTGGTTGGTTTTCAGTTGATTTCTGATTGTTTTCTGGTTGTTTTTGTTTAATTTACTTTAGTTGGTTATTTGTTATTTTTTGGTTGATTTTTTATTATTTTTTGTTTAATTTGCTTTAGCAGGTTAATGGTTATTTTTTGGTTATTTTCTGGTTGATTTTTGCTTAATTTGCTTTAGTTAGTTAATGGTTTTTTTGGTTGATTTCTAGTTTTTTTTTGTTGATTTTCTTGCTTAATTTGTTTTAGTTAGTTAGTGATTGTTTTCGGTTTATTTCTGGTTGATTTTCGTTTAATTTGCTTTAATTAGTTAGTGGTTATTTTTCGGTTTATTTATGGTTGTTTTCTGGTTGAATTTTGCTTAATTTGCTTTAATTGATTAGTAGTTGTTTTTCGGTTGATTTGTAGTTGATTTTTTTGCTTAATTTACTTTAGTCGGTTAGAGGTTGTTTTTCAGTTGATTTTTTTTGTTATTTTTTGCTTGGTTGGGTTTTGTTTTTTTTTCGTCAATTTTTTTGTTGTTCTCTAACATTTTTGTTTGGTTGAGTATTACATTAATTAAAACTATTAATTTTCTTTAGTTGGTTTTTTATTATTTTTTTGTTGTTTTTTGTTTATTTTTTGTTGTTCACTAACGTTTATGTTTAGTTGGATATCACATCAGTTAAAAATCTTAATTTGTTTTAATTAATTTTTTTTGTTATATCGATTTCTATTTTTCTTATTTGCTTTTTTTATTTGCTTTCCTATTTTTTTTGTTTTATTTTTGGCCCCTTATTATGTTTATGTTGGTATAGGGAAAATGAACAAGTGGGTGATAAAAGAAGAAAAAGAAGGTTGACCAAAGCATAGGGATTTTGTGAGAAGTGGCAACAAGATGATAATTTACTAATCATTCAAAAAAATATATATGATAATTTACTAAAGAATAACTTGAAAACATTTGATTTTTGTCAAAATTCAATTGTAACAAATAAGAAGTTGAAATTTTATTTTTAATGTTAACTAAAAATCATTTTTAAATTGATATTTTTAGATTTTTTTGTCAAAATTTTCTGATATATAGTTGAATAATAATTTGTTTCCTCTTGTATGTTGTATCAATTTTCTGATATTTTTAATGTTAATTTAAAAATTTTCTGATATTTTTAATGTTAACTAAAAATCATTTATGTCAAGGTTTTTTACTGCTTCCAAAATAAAATGTTAAAAAAAGTAAAGAATAGGAAAACTTACAAAAACAAGCCTCCGGGCTTGTCATTGTGCTCTCTGTGTGAGCAAGTGGCATCAAATATGAAATGGGCGTAGTATTTAATATGAAATGAGAGTATTAAATGTGAAAGATTGGCATTCGAGCTAAAATTGCTTTTCGGGAGCTAATCGAGTAATTTTGTTTTTCGTTGAAAATAATTATGTAATTAGCTCATTTATTTACATAGTTTATATATTATAGTAACAACATGTATTTATTAATTTTTTGTTATTAGTGAACATATAAATTGAAATAAAATCAAAATTATTTAGCTAGTGTGTATTGAACTCATTATTTGATTACGAGTCTAACAAGTTGCGTTTTCATTATTAACTAAATTTGGCATGTTTATAAATTAGTCTTTAAAATCAAGTTGATATTTGAATCTCATATTGATTGAATCAAACATGAGCAAAATCGTATCAAACCGAACATATGAGTCACTCAGTGCATTTTCATCCTAATGATATCTTCTAACAATTAATGTATTTCTTGTTGCATGTACTAACCATTGAAAAAAAAACTTTCCAAGCTCCTTTCACTAAATAAATACATTTGATCAAACTATTGATTAAAAAGTCAACTAATATCATCACTTCTATAAACCACAAACCAATCTACATTCTACACCAATCTACTAATTGTATGAACAGCAATATGGAACTTATAAGGACCTTAGGTTGTATGATCTCCAGTACAATGTGTAAATCATTTAGGAAATCTTACACTTTCCGTTCAAAAAAATTAGGAAATCTTATATAGTAAAACAACTTTTCCAAAAGAAGATAGGGACATAAAATGTGGTCATTATGAAAGCAATATTAAAAAGAATCTTTTGGTCCGTAACCAAATGACTTTCAATAACTTATAAAAAAAATGACTTTAATACTTGCACATTTTTTCTTTCGACTTTTTTTTGGGGCATTTTGTTCTAAAAGTCTTCAAAAGTTCCCTCACGAAGTCAATTTCATGTAGTTGTAACTTCGTTCATCTTTGCTTGCATATGTGGAGTTGTTTTGAGTTTAGTGTCTGAATTTATTTGACGATGATTCCAGAATATTTTTGCGTCAATTACGATGTATTATAAGAACCCCTCTCTACCACCATGGATGGTAGTCTAGCACTAAGGGCCTTGCAGCCTTGTTATGCATTTAGGTTCGATCCTTAGGAAGGACATTCTTAGGGTTTTAGTACCCCTTATAAGATAAGCCTAAGGTGCCCTTTTTTTGGCTCCTTTCTACTAGTCTCAGTGGTGGTACCACGGTGTTGAGGCTTATCTACTGTCCAATTCAACTATAACTCTTCAAACATTTTATAACGGAGAATGATATATATGGTCACGTTCAACAAGAGTATATTACTGTCAATCGTCATCTCTCCCCCGCAAAAATAAAATGAAAGAACCCCTCTTTTGCACGTGTTGCACTTGTGCTTCCATAAGAGTATTAACAAACATATAAACCAGATAGCTTTTACAACAATGAACAACTTTAGAGACTTGTACAAGTTTGCATATTTAAGTTTTTAAAGCACAAAGTTCCTATAGAATAGCTTCAATAGTTCTCGAAAAGAATGCAATTTTTTCTTTAAAGTAGACATGGACGTTAAAATAAGTGTACAGCTCGGACATCTGATGGTTAGCATCAGACAAAAATTAAAAAGTAGAAAGTAGTGTTGACTTGTGATCAAACAGAGCACTTAAGAGAAACCCAAGTTATAAGAGATGAGTAGCCACCCAATTGAACAATATGAGAGTAACTCTCATAATGAATATGACACATTGAAGTTCGGCGAAAGTTAGTTTTGGTTGTTCGAAATTCAAATTATAAGGAGAAGGTAGATTGTCACACACTAATTTATAAGTGTACTTGTCGAGTTGAGATAACATAACCAATAAATATATGCAATTAAGATCATGAGGTCTTAAATTTGTTAGTATATTTGTCGAGTTGAGATAACCCAACTAATAAATATATACACTTAAGATCATGAGGTCTTAGATTTATTAGTATATTTATCGGGTTAAAATAACCCAATAAATAAATATCTACACCTAAAATTATGAGATGTGAGATGAGTAGATTATTTCAAAAATTTTAAAAATTTTAAGGGAATGAGACTCCTTTGTGACGTCTCTTATCTATCAAAACAGTTATAAGTACACTTGAGAAAAATAGCTTAACCTTGTAGTATTGTGGGCTAATGTCAATGGGCTAATATACGTGTGCATTTTTTCCTTTTTTTTGTCTTAGGTTAACTATAGGCCCTATCGATTAAATGACAAAGGCTCAATATTTTCAATTTGATATAACTTTTATAGAAAAGTTTTATCCGTTCATTCACCAATCTATAGAGTTAATTATGCTCAATGTTATAATTAAAATTTAAATTTTAATATAAAATAAATATAAATTAATAATTATTTAAATAATATATTTTTAAATTTAAATTTATTGTATGTTGTTTTTTTAATTTTAATTTTTAAAAATATCTAATCAGTTAAAAGTCAAATTTTTATGACATTTTCTTTTTCTCTCTCTCTCTCTCTCTTCGTTTTCTCTCTCCAGCTGTTCTCTCTTGCTCTCTTCATCTCTCTCCTTTCTTCCTCTTTCATCACCGCTCCTCAACCCTAGCCGTCGCGTTTTTTTCTCTATTTCTTCATCCCTCTCCTATCTTCCTCTGTCACTCTCTGTTTGCTTTCCGTCTCATTTTCTCTCCCCTCGTCGTTCTAGGCTTCGCTTTACTTTTTCTCCGTCTCAGTTTATTCTCTCGTCGTTCTCTCTGTCTCATTTTATCTCTTCTTCGTTCTCGGCTTCGCTTCGCTTTGGTTTCTTCGTCTTTGTTGTAATTGGATCATGTAAGCGTTTGATGTGTTCTGCGCAAGTATATGCTTTTATTTTTTTTATGCTTATGGAGCTCTCTGTTTGTGGTGTGATAACAACCCTTTTCCAGATAATAAGGACGGCAACAAGCGGAGGCATGGCTTGAGAGATTTGAAGCTGAAGATGATTTTGTGATTTGCTTTTTTAGTTAGTTGTAGCAAAC
>CAODLS010748575.1:0-19538 GCA_948243855.1 Flueggea neowawraea
TCTATGAAAAATAAATTTTACATAAAAATAAACGACAAGCAGGCCGTATTTAATTTACAACCCCAATAATGAAAATTAGGCCCATGACATGCACCATGCATAACCATTCACAAAAAAATCAAGCACCAAAATAAGATCCAATCTCAATATCCAAGCAAGAACACATGGTAAATCCAATTTTAATTATGAGAAATCATGTATTTGGGTTTCAAGAACTAACCCTATGAAGGGTTTGAGTGTTAACCCATTAGGTCAAACTCTTTGTCCAACTCATCGAATGAGTTGTTCTTTGAAAATCTTAAATACACTACTAGATCAACGAATGTCATCAATTTTTCTAGTCAATTTCTCTTAATCAATTTACATGCTATGATTTAACCAATTAAAACATAAACATATAAATATATAACCAAAACCAGATTTGACATTCATCATAAAACAACCCAAACAATTCGGCATTGATCATAGACAATTCAACAATTGATCATAACAATTAAAACATACTTTCAAGTGAAACATGGCATTCAATAATGAATATAAACACCAAATCAAATTCAATTTTATATCAAAACCTAAACCAATTGTGAACAACACCATAAATTAATTTGGATTGCTAATTAATGTTATCAAAACATATTTGGCATTCACAAGACCAAATCACATTCGGCTATAACTCTAAAAAACCCTAAACAAGTTATGAGTTTAATAAGGCAATACCAGTTCGGCTTCAACCCTAAAACCAAAACAAGTTATTCAGTTCTTAACCTAAACAATCATATTTCTTTTAAACAGTTTAAGCAAAGCCGAAACATATAATCAAATTATAAGCAAGGTCGAGCCTATTAATCAACTAGATTAAACATACAGACCGCTCTGATACTACTATTGGGTTTCTTATGAGATTAAACATCTGATATGCACAGCGAAATACAACAACTTCACACAAAAAACATCCCAGGAACACTGTATGGAATCATAATTAGATTAAGGTGGCTGGATATATGTACCTCAAAATTTTGCCGAATTGATTTTCTCCAAAACCAAGGCTGGCCGAATCGCTTCCTCCTTTCTCCTTTGTTTATGCCGAATGCAATTGACAGAGGGACTACCAAAAGATGACTCCCTTTTACTCTCTCTTTCACACACACAAGATCGTTGGTTAGGCTAATGTGTGCTAGCAGTAAAAGACTCTCTTTCTTGTCTAGTGAAATTTGGTTTTAGAAGAACCAAAGAAAATTTTTTTCTTTTCCTCCCTTTTTGTGATTGTCGAACCCCCTATTTTCCCACTACTAAGTGAGAATCAAATTCTCTCTTTTATATTTTAGGGTTTCAGCATCCACTTCCTAAAGAGGGAGAGAGTGGCGTGTTTAAAACCCTAGGGAGGGGGCTGCCGAATTTCTCCCTATCTTTTAGGGATTTGGCCAACACCTCTCCAAACCCTAGATGCCAAATATCTCCCTATATTTTAGGGATTTGGCCAACACCTCTCAAAACCCTAGTCAAGTCCTACTTGAACAAGGACTCCTCTTTCTCCTTTCAATTAATTAATTAAACCTTTTAACTAATATTTCATTAGGCCAAATTAATAATTCTCTTTGGCCTAATGGGTGTGCCGAATTGCATCTTGGGCCCATTAATTATGTTTTCATCATTAACATAAATTAATGGCCTGGTAACAAAAACATTCTTAGCCCTAACCTAGATCTTTATTGTGTGCGATCCTATAGGTTCATTCAATGTTGGTAATAAGCCTAAAGTTAATTTAAAACCCATAAATTATAATTGATCTCTATCAAGATATTATGATTACCCAAATTGAAATGAATGTCAATTACGAATCAACATAACCTAATTACAACCTTATACAACCTTTGCCTCTTGATATTAGAATTAGCATAATGCATGGAACCGGTCACCCTTATTTATGCTAAAACATTTTCTTGATCTATAAGTGATCTTGAATAGGTCAAACAAATGATAACACTTATCACTTTGCTTGGGTATGGCCACATACTACTCAATTTTATTAATCAAGTGGCCGGTGATATCTTCTTTCTCTTCGAGAGTGGCAATCCCTTCACTTCACTCATGTTCCTTAGCATGAATTATGGCATACTCAATCATACCCATACTTGTTACTCATTATAAATAATGTTAGGCGTATGTCAAAGTATACGAGAAATCACCCAAGAATCCATAATAATTTCTGGGATTCTAGTATAAACATTGTATGAGAAATACTTATGACCTTTCAACCATGTAGTATTCTCATAAGTGGATCGATCCAAAACACTGTTCTCTAACATGTTCTATGTTCTCTGATTGATATCTCATATCCTATGATCAGTAAAACATGATCATCTCACAGAGTAAATACTAGTCTTGGTTTATTGTCACTCTCATGACAATAATCGACTAGGGACATTTAGAATAGTATTCTTTTATGCTTCAAGGTTTTACTATCCAAATCACATATTTGATAACTTAAACAGAATTACTATTCATAGATGTTTTATCAAATTAAACATGCACATGAATAATATTGAGATAAAACAATACCTCATAATATTTATATATAAAATATAATCTGGACACAATGTATTGGGGCTAGGGCTTATACTAACATCAATAACTCATATGCATTATTTCCATCATCTTGTCATCAATATTCAAGTGTGTATCATATAAGAATTCATCAATAACCCATAATCAGATCATTAACAATAACCAATGCCAATAATTCCACTTATCTCATTTCAGCTTATAACAATAACAATATATCAGACAATATACAAATATAGCACGTAAAGCATGTAATAGTTCATTCACAAGACAAAGAAATTTCCAGTCTCCTAGATTACTTCTGAAGCCTTTCCATAGCCCTTCTCACCTACTACACGTAATCACACAATTTTCTTTCAATACATAATGCATATATACCAGGGTATGCATGTGATGCTCGAATGATGCATGTTCCGATGTTGACACTTCTAATAGGGGTGTCAATTCGTGTTATCGTGTCGTAATCATGTCATATCATTTATATATCACAAATCATTATACAAGACATAAACATTACAAAAATTGAATTTGTATCAATATCGTATCTTGTCGTCTCACAAAAGTGTGTTATCGTGTCAGAAATTAAAAGCCCTAACTTCTAATATGTATGTATAGGTACAATTTGGTATAAAATAGACATTCTCATATGTTCTAGACCACTATTATATGCTTCCAATATTCAACAGCAGTTGACAGAATGCAAATTAAGTCTATTTACACATTCTGACCAGTTTGCGTTTTTCTCTCCCGTCGACAATTAAACGAAATCATTTTATTGTAAAATTTAAAAAACATATAAAATACATATAAAAGTTTACTCATACCACATATTATGCTCTACGTTGCTCAAATGTGGCCTACACACAATATCAGACTACTGTTTATGTCAGGTTAGACTTGTTTATGCTTATCCATATACCCAGTCCATTCTACTCATACATAAAATCTCTCAAAATTTACAAATATATATTAGACACACAAATAAACAACTTTCATGTTTTACACTTTGACTAAATCTATCTCTAAATGCATCAAAACAAAGTTGCGATGCAGACTGAATCCTAGATGCAAATAGACCCATATAGTAATTCATATGAGTTTATGCTTAAATCGTGCTCCAATCCATTTATTCAACATTCAAACATCAAAATACATGTTATAAGGAAAATTAAAATGATGAAAGTGAAGAAAATACTTACTTTACTCCTAGGATGCACTAGATGCAAAACTGATGATTTCTAGCTTGCCTAGCGAATTTCCTAACCAAATATGTTCTTCTCCTCTTTTATCTCTTCTTTTTTCTTTTGTTTTGTCTCTATTATAAGAACTGATCAGGAAACAAATGTGTCCTACTTGCTTAACTTCATATTTATCATGTTTAGCTTAAGCACGAGGTGGCGACGTGTTTAGTTTGGTCCAATCAGAAACTTCCACTTTTCTTCTTCCTATCTGCTCCATTTCTTATAATTTGTACACCTAAGGATGCTTAAACTTGAAGTATCTAAATAATACTAATTTATATAACTATATAGATGTAATTACGAAATCACCGATTTACCTCTCTTCCGTAAATCTTTCACTTTTGAACCTTAATTCTCCCACCGATAAACATTTTATCACGTAATTTTTTTCTAAAATATTCTCAACCCGTATCAACAAATGGAACTATGACGTAAGCAATGCCAGATCAATGCACATATTATGTATATCATATGTGATGCATGCTCGTGTATATGCAATGTTGGTCTTGGTCATGACAGGATCTTAACCCAAAGTTTCATTTCAAACTTAGCGGATAACCATTGTTTAACGTACTTGATTCATGTAAAGTCATTTCCTACAATAAGTATGTTATCTAGACACAAGATTAGGATGATAAACTTATGTCTTGAGTGTTTTAGATAAATACAATGGTCCTCATCAATCATTTTGAGGGTCTCGTCGTAGTCAGTTCATTCCTATTATTAATTCATTTTGGTCAACATGAGAAATCACGCTAAGTTTTGATGATTAACAAAATATGTGAAAAGTTTAAGTTAATTACGTAAACCAAATATTACGCACGTAGGAATTTCCAACAAAGACTTGGACTCTATAAAGTTGAAGGCAAGTATTGTAAATATTATAAAAAGGTTAAGGCATGAATATCATACCTAACTTGCTTGATGAAGACATGCTTTTGAAGATGTTCCAAAGTGGAAGAAAAATATCCTGCAAGAAAAAAGGAATAAAAAAAAGTAAAAACGGAAAAGCACCATAAAGAGGCATGGGTGACTAGTCATTCAGTTAAAAATGATAAGCGTTTTGCAGGGGAGCTGGATGGTCAGTAGTGGAAATGGACGGATGAAACAGTCTATCGTTAGTCTGGTCAGGGCGTGAGGTCACCTGGAGAATGTTGAAATGACGCGTCGTCTGCCTTCATGAGTGGCCAATTGTCTGGACTTTCAATGAAACGATGTATCGTCCTTATCTTCGAGTGAAATGGCATGTTGTCAGTCATCTTGACTCTCCGTGAAACGACTTATAGTATGGCTGCAAGGAATGACTGTTGTCTGATCTCTAGCGGAAATGACACGTTATCTATCATCTCAACCATTAGTCGTCTAGATTCTCCTCGAAATGGCGTGTCGTATATCACCAAAAAAGGATATGTCGTCTGTTATCCAGGAAACGGTATGTCATTTTTCCCCGGGAATCCATGTCGTCTTGGCACACTTCAAGCTCCATCGTCTGACTTTGCTGGAAACGGCGTTCCTTTTTGGAAAACATCTAGGCGTACAGAATTTGCCTTCAACTTGCAGTTTTGCCGCCATTATTGTACTTTTTTCTTCGGGTTTGTGCCTCGACACATCACTACAAGGACCTCGAACCTCCTGACTGTGGCTCGCCTCAGACTAGGGCGGTGCCATCGCCGTCTGTCGTCCTTCTTGCTAGCTAGGAACAGTCTTGAGGAATGGATACAAGATTTAAAAAAAGAAAACAAGGATGAACAAGAATCGAAAGCAAACAAGAAACAGAAAAAAGAGAGTAACAAAGAGAGGATGGAAATTACAAACGAGTTTGATCTTCTTTTGGAAAGGGGTTCGAGTTGTAGCAAATAATTTAACAAAGCAGAGTTGGTTGAGAAACAACTGTGAGCTAAAAGGCTGGGTAATGGAGATGCGAAGGCAGCAATTGGTTAGAGAAAATAAGAAGTACAAATTATATATTAGGGTTTCAACCCTATGTCAGACGTTTAACTTGACTACAAAATAAGGAATTAATATACAATTAAGAAAATTTTTTACCAATACTTAGATGTATGACCTCACTTATGTACAAAACCAATCAAAAGTTGATTTTCCTTGAAATATGTTCGCATGAGTGAGACTATACACGAAGTGTAAATAAGAAAAATCATTTTAAATACATAGATATAAACTAATCTTGTGGTCAATTGCTTAAATTCGGGAAGATTTCTAAATCCGAGGATTGAATGGTACCTTTAATTCATGAAAAAATATGTGGAGTTATGAGAGGATCAATTAGGAAAATGTTTGATTTGAGTAAAATCAGAGGAAAGATTCATTCAAGAGTGAATTTTGAAAGATTTTCTTAGTCTGGAAATATTGCCAGGTTTGGAGTAACCGAAAGAAAGCGGTGATGAGTCAAGTCGGTCAAGAATGTGTGTGTGTAGTCCTTGACTAGTATACAAAATTACATGAAGCTCTTCAAATTGATGTGTTCTGCAAAGGGTCCTTAGCATGACATTGCGAACATCATCAATACCTCAACTTAACTGTTACAAAAATATAATTGAAATTCACTAGTCATTGTCGAAAATAAGAGTTAATAGCCATTGATATAACATAAGCTAAAACTCACCAGACCCGATATACTTTCTAGGTCCAATATACATTTTAGGCCCAACACAGAAGCCAAACCCGTCAAAGGCCTTAAAAATATTAAGAGAGAGGAATTACTCGTCATCAATACGAGAGAGTATTCTGTTAGTATATTCTCCCATCATCCTTCTATAAATAGATGTTTTTATTATTTGTCAGAATACATTTTACCATCTCCTAAACTGTCAAACTTCTCACTAATCCTATATTGACTCGAGAGTCGGAGAAGTCATCAAAGAGCAACCCAATCTTACTCACTGATGTATGTATATTACAAAGCATTGTTCAAATTTTCAACTGTTCGTATTGAACTTGTTGCTTTTCGAAATCATTGCGGAGTCGAAGCGACAACATGCACGATGAATGATTGCAACGATTTGACTTTTGGCTCCCTCTTTAACCAATTATGCAAAGGGAGAAAAAACTAATAAAATTTTTAAAGCATCATTTTCCACGCTTCAAAAACAATACATGCATGCATGTGGCACTTTACATCATAACATGAGCTCAAACAATAGGCATTAGCGGATGTCAACGTCACAATTAGAAGCCTGACGCTGGTTGGTTTTGTTCTGTAGTTGAAAATTCAAAATCCAAAAAATATATAATCCATGCATGTTGCTTTTTTAAGCAATACTACGCCAAAGTGCTACTAAAATATGGCCACTCAATGGTGTTGCGGGTCGGGACCTCCGGGACTCATTCGCTTGGAGCTGTAAAAACTTCGAGCCATGTTCTCATCATCTCGGATTTTCACCTTGAGTTCTCTTGATTTTTCACGTAATTCACGGATGATAGTAGATAATTTTTCATCTTCAATGTGGGGTTTGAGTCTAGACTCAGACTTTGCAAATATAAGCAGAAGCACAATAAAGCACACCAAGAACTTCAATTTAGCCATAAGTTTGTGCTTCGTGGGCTTCCAAACTCTCAAGTTTTGGTGATTTGAACTAGTGATTCATCTTCATATATATAGTTCAATCCCTCAAGCTTTTCTATCTGTTCTTAAACAAAGTGGAGACCAAATGGGTCGACAAAACTTTGTTTGATTTATAGTGCGGCTGATTAATCCGTACATTATAAGAATTTTTTGAAACTAAAAGAAGGAATTACAGCCAATAGTTATTGACTTTAGAGCTGTCCAATTCACAAACTAATACGAAATATATACATATACTAGTAACCTTGAAATACTGATCACTAGTATTAGTTCGGATGAACTCTCAGGCTCCAATCATCACCATTAAGTATTTGACCATCTGTGTGTCTAGTCAGTTGCTTTTTGGCCGTTGTTTACAACTTGTGAATTGTAATGTCGTTGAAAGCTTAAAAAAGAAATAGTGCTTTGTGTTGAGAAATGGTATTTGAACTTTTTGAACTCTTGAAAGGACACTGTTCCATATTATTAGATACTTCTTTAGGCAACGTGTCTCTTCTCCAATGATATGATCTATGTTAAATGATCAATTGTTTCATTTGTGTATTTGTGCTATCTTCTGATCTTATTCCTTCATAAGAATACAAGCCTTGTAGAGTTAAATATACTTCTGAATTCTTTCCAGTAAGAATTTGATGATCAAGACAGGCACTTATGAGTTATGAGCATGACCTTTTTTTTGGGGGGGGGGGGGGTTTGGCTAGGAGCATGCACTTTTTTGACAAAGAAAGGAGAGAGAGAGAGAGATAAATATAGTACATTAGAGGGTAGGTGACAGCTATCTATCCACCAAAAATGTTTTGGAAGGAGAAGCAATTTTGCTAAAATAAATCCAAGTTGGTATCACATGCGATAATGAATTTGTCTACAAAAGACATGGTGAACATAATGCAACTGAGAATTTCTCGTATGTTGATTATAATCCGTGCTCTTAGATGTATTTACCATCATTATGAGCTTTTTTTTTTTTAAATATTTGATCAATTATGATGAGCTTGTTATTTTGAGGAATAGATTTCAGCTTACAGTGCCCAGAAAATATTTTTTAGTGGAGGAGGGAACATTGTAATATTGGGAAAATTTACTTATTTGCAATGCTGAAGTAACTTAATTTCTCAAATAAACTTTTATCACTCTATTTTTTGTAAATGAGGTTGGTTATCTTGCATTGAATCCTATCAACTATTCTACTTTTTTTTATAAGGTTGGTAATCATTGATAAGGTACATGCACTATGGATAGCAAAGAACGACTGATTTCTATTATGTCAAGTTGGCTGATGTTATCACGCTTTTGCCAATCGCTAAGGCAAACAAAGTTATGCGCAATACTCAGATTACGATATTAAATATTCACGTGTTATGACTCAGTTGATAATATAAAGTGAATTTGTGTAAATAACTATCGAGTTTGATCTTTATTAAACACACCCATAAAGGGAATAAAGTCCTGACTGTGATTAAATTCCAAATAATATAAATAATCATTAAAATAGATGAACATACTTGTGTTTTTTACCACCCTACGATATTGCCTATTGGATATGATGATGCGAATAGATAAAATGATCTCAACGTCTTGTTTAGATTATGTCATAGCGCAAATTGCTGCTGGATAAGTATCGTCTCCATTAATTCTCATCGAAGACGATAGGTAAAGTGAATCACTGGTGGAGACAACTCATTCGAACACAGCATAATGTGACCTTTCGATCTCTCGAAACAATACCATATATACACACAAAGAAATACGAATGTATACTAAAGGACCAAAGCTTGGTATGCTATATTATTTTTATGCATCCATTAGATGTACTACCCATGATTATTGATTTTATTAGTACATATCGTAACTGGCCCTGTCAGAGCTACTAATAAAATGATTTTTAAAATTATTTATTTATTCTCACCGAAAATCGAGCCAATATTTTTTAGTACTACAATTGAATTTAGTACTAATGAATTATAAGTCTAATAATATAAAATAATTATTTATATTCATATTTTATTTGAAAGTGGACATAACCTATACAACATAGCAGTGTAGAATGCAGAATTCGATAATCGGGTACTAACCTTGATCACAATAGATTATTGACTTTGAAAGGATCGTTGAACTCAAGTCTTGCAATCAAATCATGATTGTTTTACCGACAAAAATGATCGTTTGAACCGCAACCTAGATGCCTACTCTAGACCGGTGTTGCAAGATTGAACAAATGAAGAAGACCAAAATCTTCCCATGGGCTGCGAGTTTCTTCTCTACCTCTCTAACTCATGATTTCCTATTATGTAAAACCTGACTCTCTTCACCCCCTAAAGAGATTCTCACACATATTTTTGTATGTGTGGACCCTAGTTTGGCTTCTCCTAATCCCATTAGGAGCCCCATAACCAATCAATGGATTATTAGCTAGGCTGTTTAGTTGACTCGACAACTAACGGGTTCGAGTTCCACTCAATAGCATCATGTGCATATATGATTTTCTAACATCTCCCACTCCCATACGATGGTATGGTACTTCGTCATGTTACATGATTAGTACTCACTTAATCATGTGCAATCTCCTCGTGATTCAGACAAATAAACTGCGTGACCAGTATACATCAAGAGTACATACACTATACACCTATTATAGTAGTATAGTGATCTTCAAAAACAATTAATGTTGTCATTGTGCCTTCAATACAAGCTCTAATCTGTAAAAGAAATTAGTATGCCTTTCCCTAGAACGTTTTTCACAACCATTGCTTGTGCTCGTAACTTTGATCTCAAAGAAACTTTAATCATGTTCACATATCATATGACAGACAATGATAGGTGCCTATGCAAACATTGAGACTAGTGCAAATGGGTCATAAAAATGATATTCCCCTCTTATGCCAGACAACCCATCCTAGCCAAGTTTACTTACCCGACATTCCACGCTTGGTCGAATCAATCATGACCATTGATGGTACACCAAAGTAGCCAAACTTAACTAAGTGTTTGAAAGTGTTAGGGGTCTTAACGGTTGAGCCACCGAGAACCACATGTTCACGGTAGGGTCTCACACTAGGAAAAAAGGAGAGATCATTATTTAATAACTTTTTCATCCCCATGGTCGTACATAACACACATGGTATGATCATGTGTTGTGGTGCTCTTTTCTTTCTTTAGAGGAACACATGTTTATAGAAGCATAATACACCTCTAGTAAACACCACATAGAAGCTTCAGTTACAATATATCCAGCTATCTAACCTTAATCGATCTCTTAATAGGATTACTTCTAACTTTAAGACATAACATGCTAAAGGTCTCTCAATTTTAGCATATGATCATTTGATGATCATCATAGGAGTTTATCATATGGCGTGCATTTCTTTCCATATGAATTTCTTGCATTTTACAATGAACTCAAGAATGTAAAATGCAAGACGACTTCTTGACAATGAACACACTCTCGAATTTGTGCTCAAAACCAACCTCATCTCAATGTTTGCCACATACAACAAGACTAAGGTAAACAACAGTGTGAGTGGGCTACTTCTCTGCCCAACATGCTCTTTTTAACTCACAAATGTGAACTTACAACATTCTCATATGTGTATTGGCGAAATGAATTTGAAAAGAAAATATGATTTTATTAATGGACAGGAAAATCATATCAACGGAATACAAAATAGAGTATTGTCTCACATCTTATGTAAACCTAGAGAGACAATATGTTTGATGAATTCATCTTTAGCCAAGGGTTTACTAAATGGATCCGAAGTCAGTTCTTGCATAGGTATGTGTTAGTGTAAGCCCTAGCCCCAAATACATTGTATCCAGATTATATTTTATATATAAATATTATGAGGCATTGTTTTATCTCATTATTATTCATGTGCATGTTTAATTTGATAAAACATCCACGAATAGTGATTCTACTTAAGTTATCAAATATGTGATTTGGATAGTAAAACCTTGAAGCATAAAAGAATACTATTCTAAATGTCCCTAGTTGATTATTGTCATGGGAGTGACAATAAACCAAGACTAGTATGTACTCTGTGAGATGATCATGTTTTGCTGGTCATAGGATATGAGATATCAATCAGAGCACATAGAACATGTTAGAGAATAGTATTTTGGATCGATCCGCTTATGAAAATACTACATGGTTGAAACATCATAAGTATTTATCATACAACACTTATACTTGAATACTTCGACCTGAAATCACTATGGATTCTTGGGTGATTTCTCGTATACTTTGACATACGCCTAACGTTATTTGTAATGAGTAACAAGTATGAGTATGATTGGGTATGCCATGAGTCATGCTAAGAAACATGAGTGAAGTGAAGGGATTGCCACTCTAGAAGAGAGAGAATATATCACCGGCCACTTGATTAGTGAAACTGAGTAGGTTGTGGCCACGACCAAACGAAGTGATAAGTGTTATCATTTGTTTGACTTAGTCAGGATCACTTATAGATTAATGAAATGTTTTAGTATAAATAAGGGTGACCCATTCCATTCCTTATGCTAATTCTGATATCGAGAGGCAAAGGGTTGTATAAGGTTGTAATAAGGTTATGTTGATTCGTAATTGACATTCATTTTAATTTGGGTAATCATAATGTCTTGCTAGAGACCAATTATGATTTATGGATTTTAAATTAATTTTAGGCTCATTGCCAACATTGAATGAACCTACATGATCACACACAATAAAGATCTGGGTTGGTTACAAAGATTCTCTCTTTGTAGTAATTGAATTATTAAGATGATTAATTTGATTAATCAATAATAATTTAGGATTTTATGAATTATGTGTTAAATAAGATTTAATACATAGTCCATTAATGTAATGGGCTTTTAATATAAATCACTAGTTATTAGGGTTATGGGTATTTAATTGTGTGTGACATAATTCGGCCAATATGAGTGGTTTACTAAATGATAATGTATCGTACAATTAAAAGCCCAATAACATTAATCAAACCCATTAGAATTTTGGCACAACCTAAGCTAATTAGGAGTGAGAAAATTCGGCACACTCATCCTAATTAGGAGGAAGAAATTCAGCACACATCACCTCTCTTATTTTTTAGGAGTCACTTTCCTTATTTGACAAGGATGAATTCGGCACATGCACTAACTAATTAGGAGTTTTATTCTTTTGTGACAAGAAAAATAAAACACTAATTTGTGTGTGACAAAATTAATTAGGAAGTGATTATTCTTGTGAGACAAGAAAGGCAAACCCTAGTGTGACTAGATTAGGAATTCAGCACACTCCTTCTAGATTAGGAAGAGGCCGAATTCTTGGAGGACCAGGAGAGAGTAATTTCGGTCTTGTTATGAATCTATTTAGGTCTCCTCTTATGCCTATAAATAGTGTGAACTCCTTGCTTTTCTTTCATGGCTTGGCCAAATTAGTGAGTGCCACAAACAAAAGAGAGAAAATTATTTATGAGTTTTAGAATAGAGATTCTAAAAGAAGTGCTAGCACACATTAGCCTAATCGACGATCTTGTGTGTGAGAGAGAGTAGATGGGAGTCATCTTTTGGCAGTCCCTATTGTCAATTGCATTCGGCTCAACACAAATCAAAGGAAGCAATTCGGCAATTCCAGCTTTTGGAGAAAAGCAATTCGGCTAAGGGAAAAGGTACATATATTCGGCCTCCTTTTATTAATTATGATTGCATACAATGTTCCTGGATGTTTCTAGTGTGATATTATTGTTTTTCCGCTGCACACATTAGATGTTTATTCGCATAAAAAATCCATTAGTATGTACTCTAAATTCAACTCTCCTCATGCAACCAGATCTCTAACAAAGTGATACTTGATCTCGATGTGCTTAGTATTTCCTTGAAACTTGAGATCCTTAGAGTAAACAATCGAGGATTGACTATCACTACAAATAGGCAAAGGGTTTTGATAGGTGCTTAAACCTAAGTGGGTTAGAAACCTTCTTAACCAAATAGCCTCTTGCACTATAACAAACATAGCTATGAACTCAGCTTCCATAGTTGACAATGCTATGCTAGTCTAGTTCTTCCTTTTTCATGACGTAGCTCCATTACTAAGCAAGAATGCATATCTAGAAGTGGATTATGCTCATCCACATCTCCACCCAAGTCTGCATCTGTGTGTTGGACTTTGATTTTGGTCTTCTTAGTTGTGTTGTTGAAAGTTGAGAGAAGAAAATTGAACACAAGCGGTTTAGAGTGGTTCGACCAATTCTCGATGACTACGTCAACTACCTAAGTTCTCACTTAGGATTTCCCAATTCACTATACAAAGATTGATTCTGGCCCAATCCAACAAGACCAATATAACGAGGTTGATTACAACTCACACCTCTAAAGCCTAACCCGAGGTTGATTCTGGCTCACACCTTTAAGGCCAACACAAGGTTGATTTGTCCCTAGGTTCACATCTCTAAAGCCTTTACAATGTTGTTTTCTATAGGCTAACAACAAACCTAACACTAACTCAAAGTGTTTATAAAACCCTTCAAGTCAAGACTAGTCAGGCTGGTGACTGACATACAAGGTGAAATGTCTATGGAAGCCCAACACATCTCGCATAAGCATCAGAGACACATATATTCTACCAAACAATCATTTATCAAAATGTTTATTGAATATAATACGATATATAAGAAAATAATATAGATATAATACTATCCAAATAAATATAAAACCGTTATAGTAAGATTAATATCCAAAATACAAAAGTATAGCCCAGTATCCCACAGCAACCCGGTATGAAACTCTAGTAACAAAATACAAAATTATAGCCCGAACGAGAGAACTCACTGAATAGCAAGGGATGCCTCACTAGTGTCGAGGTGCCGAATAGATGCTGAGCATCAAAATATATTTGTAAGACAAACAAAGGAAATAGACAGAAATAAAATGGGGCAGAAATAAAATGGGGGACCCAGTGAAGAAACAACATTCCACATTGCCTCATACGTGCCTCACAAAGGCCTTTTTGAAAACCATTCAAAAAGATACCATACATGTATATACTAATATAATATGTATACACACTACATATGTAATAGCTTTTAGAAAACGTTTTACCAAAATGTTCGCATCCAGAGTAGATTTCATGCATTCAGACAGTATCTGAGTATATATATATATAACTATAACAAAGTTAGAGTACGGGACTGGAACAGACAGAAAAGAATGTGGACTCTGCCATCAGACATAATAAAGCATGTATTTGGCTGGATACACGGTCACCCCTTTGCCCTTGTAACTAAGGCGTTGACAGAGCATTGATATATCAAAGGTTACGTACCCCGTAACTAGATGTCCCATATCAGAATATATTATTTAGAAATAATATAATAGATATTCATGCAGAATAGATTTTCATATTTTCAGAAACATATATATATATATATAAATCAAAGTAAAAACGTTGGTTATTACAAACCATATAAGTCCGATTAATAATTAGCCAATAATTATTAGTTAAATTTCATGTCATATCCTGATACAGAATAAACTATATAAGTAAGTAGGAAGACACAACCTATATGTTTGAAGTTGCCATTTCACTCACCTGGTGTCCAAGCTGACACTCCAGTCAAGTCGCACTAGGTGGCTGGTTGTGCTGACAGGAACAGGAAGCTGGAACAGATACATCCATAATAAATATCTAAAAAATGATGTTTGTACTGTGGCGGTATCGAATGTATGATATGCATATGCAGATGCTGACCCTCGAGGTCACTAAAAGTCTAACTCGAAAGATAATCTGTCACCCTCGACCCAGAATCTAGAACCCAAGTAAAATTACAGTTAGTCCTCATACTTTTTAAAATTTCCAAATTAGTCTTCAATATGTTCTACTAGTTCTCCAAGTAGTCAAAATCATCAAATAAGATCCCTAACTCTCAGAAATCACCAAATACGAAAAGTTATAAGTTAAGCCCCTAAAACCACGACTTACTCGAGTAAAATGGAAGCTTACTTGAGTAACTCCCCCTTAAATCACTCGAGTAAGAAATGTCTTACTCGAGCAACTCCACCCTATGTTCACTCGAGTAAGTTCTTCACTTACTCGAGTAATTCCCTGCTCACAAAACTCCAGAAATCCCCGAACACGATTTAACCGATTAAAAACATTACCAACCACCCACATTGATCCTAAATAACCTCCAGAACATTATTATATACTCCAATACAACAATGTAACTTGAAATCACTCCAACCCGAATTGGTTCATACCCATTTATGAACACCTTCGATCTTATGATTTCAGACTTAACCTAGGTGTTTCTAGACTCCTATAGTGCCGATTTCATTAACCCTAACACTCATTCTCATCAGAAACACCAAGAACAACTCCAAATATGAAACCCTAGTTCTAGTCGTCACTCTCCAAAATGCCCAACAAAGAATGCATTCAAAGAGAAAATGGAAGCAATAATAATGGAAAAAGATAGATCTTACCTCAAGGAATCAATGGTAGGCAATGGAAGAGGAAGATGGACGGCTTTAGGAGTAAATGTGGCTGTTGGAAGGAGTAAATGACGAAGCATGGTCGGGTGAGGGTATTAAATAGACCTAGATAGCAAAACACATTGTTTTTCTAAATGCCTATGTTATTTCAAGACTTACTCGAGTAGCTTAGATTGTTACTCGAGTAAATCTTGTCTCAAAGGAAAATCCAGGCCGCACTCACTAGAGTAAGTCCAAAACTTACTCGAGTAAGTCTAGCTTCAAAGGGAATTTCGATCTTGCTCACTCGAGTAAGTCTAACTCTTACTCGAGTAAGTATTGAACCCAGAACAACATGAAGCCTGAACCGAGCCCGTCCACTCGAGTAATACAAAATCCCACTTGAGGAAATCTTGACTTACTTGAGTAACTCCCAACTTTACTCGAGTAACTCCAAGTTTATTCACACAAAAGAAATCTCTAACAACACCAACACCTAAGCAACATCTCTAAATTCCCAAGGATCGGATCAGAGATGAATGAAAAGATGCAGAGACCTATGTCGAAATCTAATGGGTATTAAACTTACAAGGTTTATAAATGAGAAACAAAGTGGTGGGATTTTGGTGTATGTCAATGAAGCAAAAATATCCACAACAAAGCTAATTTTTTAGCACCAAATGTTGAATTGTTATAGTACAGAGTTAGGTGCTTATTTTTCTCCTTCAAACCTCTATTTATAGTGTTTGAGACACTCTTGAAGTTGATTGTGCCGTTAAAATAGTATAGAGAGCCGTTGGAAATCAATCATGAAGCATTTTTTATGTTGACAGCTTCCACTAGTGGACTAACCAAGTCACTAGTCGACTCATGACTTCAGATTCACTTATTTGTTCCTCATTAGTCGACTCACCACCTTCATGGGTCGACTACCTAACTCACATATTCGTTATATGATCGTTGTACATCAAGTGGATGTCATTCCGAGTCAAATTGTCAATTATGACCTTCATGGGTTGACTCACCATATTTACTAGTCGACTCACCACTTCATTAGTCGACTCATGGTCTCACCAGTAGACTACCAACCATATTTTTTGCTCCTGTTTGTCTGCCAGTCGACTCGCCACTTTCGCTAGTCGACTACTCAAAGTCTGGAACATCTTTTCTTGACTTTTATTTGTCTTCATTGATCATGAATTTGTTTTCTTTCTCAAAGACAATCTTACTAAGTTTTGTACATTAATCAAAACATAGAAGGAATCAAATATGAACCTCTCTTGGTTCAACACTGTGTATCCTCTCAAATACAGATCTTCTTTTGATAACACAATGTATAATCGATAGTTCCCTTTAGTATCTAAGAACTCATTTTACTTATTTAAAGTGCAATCTCCATGGTTTGACATGAATCTGCTTAGTAGGCCAACACCAAAGAAGATATCAGGTCTAGTACACATCATTGTGTGCTTTAGGCAACCAATTTCATTGCCATATGGAACTCTCTTCATTCGTTTCTTCTCTTTCGCTATTTGTGGACACTTCCCATGGATGAGTTTGTGGTCCTTAGCTATTGAGGTTTCTACGGGGTTGCAGTTTTGCATGTGAAATTGTTCCAAGACTTTCTTGATGTACCTTTTTTTGTGAAAGAGATAACAATCCTTTAGATTGATCCTCTGAGATTTTAACCCCAAGGATATATTCTGTATTACCCATGTCCTTCATCTAAAACCTAGTTGATAAATAGTCTTTGACGCCCTTGATATAGGTTAGATCATTTCTAGCAACAAGGATTTTGTCTACATACAGAGTTAGGATGACAAACTTGTCTGTCGAATGTTTAATGTATACACAATGGTCTTCATTAATTATTTTGAAATCATGTGAGATAATCGTTTCAGGAAGCAAATACATCATTGCCTAGAAGACTTCTTGAGACCATAAATTGATTTCTTTAGCTAATAAACTTTATGCGTGCTACTATGGACTACAAAACCCTTAGGTTGTACCATATAGATTTCTTCATCCTATTCCCTATTAAGGAATGTAGTCTTTATATTCATCTGATGCAACTCGAGGTCCACAACAATAACTAATGCTAGGATCAACCTAATCGAGGAAAGTATCACAACAAGTGAGAAGGTCTTATCGTAATCGATTCCTTTATGTTGTGTAATCCTCTTATTGACTGTGCGACTTTCCCCCTTAATGGCCTTGCCATTGGAAGAACGCTTAATTGTGTGTATTGACTTATTCCTAATGGCCTTTTGACATTCAGAGAGTTCTGCCAATTACCATACTTGGTTCAAAATCATGGTGTCATTTATTCTTGTATTGACTTAGTCCATTCATCCTTAGTTGGAGATATGAGAACCTCTTGCATGTCTGCAGGTTCTCCCTCATTTAGTGGGATTATGAAGAAAGCTTCATTAGGCTCTTCTATTGAAAAATATCATCGTGGAACTTTAACTCTCACTGAATTACGTGGTGGTTTTATCTCTTGATGTTGAGTCAATTACCACACTAGAAAGGGGGTTGAATAGTGTGGTGTGTGAAGCTATAACCTTTCTTGCACTTAAATTCAGATTGAAAGAGTTAATGAGAAAGAACACAAATATTTATTGTGGTTTGGACAACTCTTTGCCTATATCCACTATGTAAGTCTCACCACCTAGGATTTCCAATATCAATTAATCAAGATTACAACTTCACTTTCTAGCTAAGTGATAACTTTTACAACTTTCTTGATTACGATTCAAGAATAAACCAATCTAAGGATCTACCCTTTGATCCCAACTTATAAGCACTCTTAAAATATTTTTATAATCACTCTCAATAGCCTGATGATGTAAGTAATAAATGAATAAATTATGAACAACACAACTTGTATCAATATAAGAGAGAACATGAGTGCTTTGATGCTTGGTAGTTGCAAGGAATTAAAGCCCAAGTGATTTATCTTCTGTTTCTGACCTCCCAGACATATATTTATAATTCTCTAAGTGTTTAGGACCATTGTTTCTAGCTGTTGTGGTCTGGAATGGATCACATTTAATGCGCCTAACAAACACCTAACATACATTGCCAATTCCATTATGAACTTTTTTTGCTTCATCTCATGTTTATGTACATTAGTTCACCCTTAATGTACGTTGATCATAGCCGAGCTCCCAAGTTACGTACGTTAGCTATACTTAGCGTACGTTATGTTGGCACTTAAATAATCCAGTAACATCTATTTTTCAACTAGAGCATCTTGTGTACTTTAAATCTAGTCTTACGTACGTTGACCTGCTATAACATACGTTACATATTCTCTTATGTACGTTATGCATCTTCATTTGACCGTTGCTTGTACTTGTTAGGGGTGTTGTTACGAGCCAGCATAAGCACACAACTGTCCTTAAGCAGCATCTAGCAACTAATGAGCTTCCTACCACTAAGATCAAAAGTTGAAGCTTGGGTTACCAAGTAGCTAGGTCCTTATATTTATAAACCTTTCCATCTATACACACATATCCAATGTGGGAACACAAAGCTGCTGCATAATAGGTTGCTTGACCATCTTAATTATTATTGATTAATCAAATTAACCATCTTAATAATTCATTCATCACTAAGAGAGAATATTTTGTAATCAATCCAATTCGTTCTTTGTGTGTGACCCTATAGGCCCACTTGAAATTGGCAATGGGCATCGTCCCAACCTTTAG
>CAODLS010748634.1:0-16787 GCA_948243855.1 Flueggea neowawraea
TGGTGGTACAAGTTTCGGTTTTTCTCACAACGTTAGGTATACTTCTTGACACCAAACTTTCTATTTTGTACATGCATGTTCTTGGGTGGTTTCTTTTTGTTTTGGTTGGACTAATAACCTTAAAAGACTCATAAGAAACCCAACAGCTGAAATGAATGCAATGGGAGGTTATGTGCAGAATAATTGGAAGAAATATGATCCATATTCCAATACATTCAACTCAGGATGGAGGAATCATCCAAATATGAGGTATGGGAACAACAACAATTCAGGTTAGAATTCTTCTCAGCAGCAATATGCACCACGACTTGATAAATCACAAGGACTCGAAGATATTGTGAAATCCTTAGCATTATCCACACAACAATATCAATCAACAATAGAGGGAAGATTTTCTGATTTAGCGGATCAAATTAGTAAGTTAACTACTTCTGTTAATAAGCTTGAAAATAGAGAAAAATTGTCTTGCGAACCTGATGTCAACCCATGGCAGAATGTTAGTGCAATTGCTCTACGTAGTAGAAAAGAAATTCCAAGTGGCGCTGACGCGACATCACTTCGGCATGACTATGCCATAACACCCGCGACAAAAACAATAGCTCCAAAAAGTTCCAAAAACTCTCTAGTGGTGAGAAATCCTGAAAGATCTATTGGAGATTTTTTGGTCTTGCCTTAGTGGAGTTGTGAGAGTTGAGAAGAGAGAAAATGAACACAATGATTTATAATGGTTCGGCCAACCTTGCCTACATCCACTACCTGAGTCTCACTTAGGCTTTTCACTATAACGATGATTGATTTCGGCTCAATCCAACAAAGCCTTACAAAGAGATTGATTCTCGGCTCAACTCCTTCAAAGCCACCTTCACTTTCTACCTAAATGATGACTTTTAAAATATTTGATTCTGGTTCAAGAATAAACTAAGCCTAAGATCTACCCTTGATCCCAACTTATTAACACTTTGTTTATGAATGATAAATCTCTCACCAACAGATTTGAAACAAAGATACAAGTAACTAAAAATAGGAAATAGGCACAACTAAACTTGTATCACTAAGAACAATGAACAAGGCTCTAATTCGGGTTACAACATGTTTATAGGTCGTTGTTGTATCTTTCTTGATTGCTCTAAAAGTCTATTTATTATCACTGGTCTTTCTCTAGCCGTTATGACTTAAAATATACCCGTTGGAGTGTGAAATCAATCTTGATTTTCTTTCCTTTTTAGTGCTTACTCGAGTAACAATCTTGTCTACTCGAGTAACTCCCTCATTGATGCTCCAGTGTTGTGTCCAACCTTGACTTATTCGAGTAGGATTAATATCTACTCGAGTGATCAACCTTTGTGACAGTTGATTTCTTCCCTTCTTCGACTTGATTGACTTGAATCACTCAGATCTGGAAACACGCTTGCTCGAGTAAGAAAAACTCTACTCGGGTAACTCTAGTTTGTCTCAATTCTGGATCTTCTAAAGCTTGCACTTACTCGAGTGATCAATGGGTCTACTCGAGTACCATTCTCCACTGGGTGTTTTATTTCTATTCTGAGCAACGATTACTCGAGTGACTTCAAGTCCTACTCGAGTAACTTCATCAACCAGCAGCATTCTGGACATTGATCTTGCGCGAGTGAGTTTGGTTTCTACTCGAGTGACTTATGTCTTCATGTATCCTGGTCACAATGTTTGGTCGAGTAACACTTCGAATTGGTCAATTATAGCTGTTTTTACTCGAGTAACATTTGGATCTAGTCGAGTGAAACCTGGAAACCAATTCTTCCTGGCACGACACTTACTTGAGTAACTTTTAAGCTCACTCGAGTAACATCCTTTTTCCTCAAATATTTTCATCTTTTGGCAACATTGTTTAGTTTGTCTTTTGGGTAGCTAATTTACCAATATTTTTTCATCATCAAAACATAGGTGGATCTAAATATGAACCACCATTGGTTCCACAGTATCAAGTAAGCCACAAACTTGAATGACATTGTTGAACTCTTTGCAGAAGTTATAGCTAAGAGGTCTCCCTTCTTGTTTTTTTTGAACTAAGCATAGCATTAAGGTCTCCAATGGCCACCCAAGGAGTATTGTGATCAGGAGTAAGATTTAAATCCTCCTAAAGCTGATGCTTGTTACAGGCTGAGGACTTTTGTAAACCGCAGATAGAAAGGCAGTAACATTCTAATGTTGAAATTCAATATGAATAACTTAATGAGATTGGAAAATATTTTGATTGATAAGTTGGAAAATTTTCCACAAAATTCATGTCCCTCTGGAGAATCCAATTGCCTCTTCTCGAATTGAGTAAGTGAAGCCCAATCTTTTGATAAATTTTCAGCTTTGTCTTTGTGAATCCAAGATTCTTGAATCACCAAGATCAAGGGCTTGAAAGTGTTGACAAATTGCAACTTTTGATCAGCACGTTTTTGATAGGTATCAAACTTAATAATCAAGGAGCAAACCTTGTTAAAAACACACCTCCAAACTTCTCTTTCAAAGCATACCATATATCCTTTGCATTGAGATACCTATGAAACTGCCTAGCGATGTCTTCATCTATTGCCCTAAACAAGATGATTCGAGCAGCAAAGTTCTTCTTTTTCCATGTCAAATAGGCATCTTTGTCATGCCTATGCTCAATGGTGTTCCCATCTTCAGGTTTAACAACAATTGTGTCCAAGGTTTCCAGAGCCTCTTGCTCCTCGAGAACATAGTGGATTTTCATGCTCCAAATTTCATAGTTGTCAATGTTCAACTTAAGGTCTTTGTTCAAATCGAAAACAATGAACTTTGAAGAAGTGACCATTTTTCACAATCATAAATTGTTGATACAGTGGCACACACACAGGAGGAAATATATGGATGGAAAAATGTACTTGACTCGTCGAGTATACCCTTACTCGTAATACCCTCTTTGACCGGCTACAGATACGAGTAAAAACTATGTAGTTTTGATGTCAGATAATTGAATGAAAAGGGGATTGAATATATTTTATGTTGTATTGTTGCAAACTACTCCATCTTTATTATTATTTTCATGATTGTGTAGAATTTAAACTTTGGAGTACTTGACTTTTTTAATGTATTATGAATTTGTTTGATTGTCCTAATTTTTTTGTTGTATTTTAATATTTTAATTTAATAAATTTGAACAATAGGTACCCTACGGGTAAGGGTACAATTTTTTTATACCCTAAAGGCTAAGGGTAAGGGTTAGAGTAAATGGTAGAGGTTAAGGGTACTACTGGTAAGGGTTTTGGCATACTTGTACCTTACCTGTTGCCATGCCTAAAGAGATACAACAAAACACAATTTACTATCCACCATAATTTATCTAGCCTAGCCTTTTACTGCGTACTGAATAGAATGAAAACATTACATTTATTTGTTACTATCTATACAAAATAATCAACTAAGTTAGACTGTTAGAGTCATCTTATGGATAGCAAATCATCATGCTTGATTGGTGTTTATACCAAAATATTTGTGACTCAGGCACTTGGGCCGAGTTCAATAATTTACTCAGGCCATGCTAAATTAGGCCGAATAGTTGTCAAAACCTACTAAACTCTACAATAAGTGTCCATGGTGCAATTGAGTTCCTGCAAAAGTGATGGAAAAGAAGAGTTAAAACATATATTGAAAGAGTCCACTAGGCATAAACTAGTGAAGTTGATAAGTTCCCTAGGGGGATTTGGTTTTATCTGGATGAGAATAGATAATTATGAGATTTGACCAAAACGGGCAGTGAGGATTACCAGATTTTACCAAGGGGAACTTACCATCAAGTAAAATCATTTTAGAGTGATCCCCTTAGGTAATCGGTAAGTTTCCTAGGGGGACTAGGTTTCTTCATGATCAGGATGATTTTTAGAGACTTGTCACTGAATTTCACTAAAGAAGCCTATCAAAATCACTAAAGAGACTGATCGCCAAAGATAAAGATAAAGTGCAAAGTTGAACTTATCTATTGCAACTCTCAAACGTGGAAATTCTTCTTTAGCAAATATTTGGCACTATAAAAGGCTTCAAGGCAGCAACAAGAAATCCCCCCTTCACATAACATCACATTACACACCAGTTTGGTGTTTTGTCATGTCTTTTTTTTTAGCCTTCATTTAGTCATTTTAGTCAACTTTTCATCTCATTTTCCAAGATCTCTAGTGTAATCCAACTTTCATTTGTTTTTAATAAAAATCTTCTTCATCATTGTGTTTACGAATTATTTATCAAGGAGTAAAGACCCATTTGCAACAAGTTGAGTCCCTTTTTTTTTGTTTTGCAATCATTTGATTGAAGTTAGATAGAGTTAGTACTTGGTTTGGGAAAACCGAAAAGTTCCCTGGTACGCTTGAAAAGAGCAGCATTGTTTCCCTTCCCCTGAAAAATAAGGAAACAATCTTTTGGCACACTATCAACGGGAACCAAACAAAAATGAAGCTAATGAGTGTTTTCTAAATGACGTTCTACCATGATAATGAATATTTTGATCCCTATCAGGTGGACGGAGAAGATTTTGCAGAAATAAGAGCTAGGCAAACCTATAATGAACAAATAAATCTTTATTCTTATTCTTATTACGCCCCTACACTTGTGACCTATGATGTTGTGCAAAGCCCCCACACAATCATAGGCTCGGGGGGCAATATGAGTAGGATGAGTATTTTTACTCGTCGCCTCAAGAATCTCATCACTACGATCGCCAGAACAATGGCTAGTCCCAAAGATCAGTAGGCCAAGATATTCAAGGGCAATATTATGAAAATTTTGAAAGAGGCCACCAATCTAAATACTCTGTACAATATAGGTAAGAGGGACATCACTACTTTCTGCCTCAAACATCATACCATGATGAATGTCAATATAATGGTTGGTCTTAAAGTTCACTGGTTAGTCAAAATGTTCAAAAAGTTGATCAAAATTACGAGTAGATTGAAGAAGACCACCAACTTGAAGGCTCTGGAGGTAGCCACAGTGAAAGGGTATATAAATTACCCTAACTTTTACAGAAACATCCAAGTCGATGAAAGAAAAATGGGTGGAGGCATTGACAAAGAACAAAAGAATTCAACAAAGATCTTGATAGATTCGTACAAATGAAGATGAAGCAGGCAGAAAGACAAAGGCCACCCTTGCCTTTAAAAGGCCAAGAGATTGGATTTGAGAAACCATGTTAGAATTAGGGGTTTCTTTCAGAAGAGGATTTACTTGCAAGGAAGTATTCTAGTTCACCGGTGGTGACAATAAAGAGTATGGACTAAGGGAGTGACCTCTCTTATTCCTCTTCATCCATAAGGGAATCGAGCCAAGTTAGTGGAGGAATTGAGGAAAGAGTTTGAATAAGCAAGGGAATTGAATAAGGAGGCTCAAGAAAGTTTTGAGCGGACCCATAAAATTTTAGAGCAAAGACATTCCTCTTTAGATGGCTCAAAGAACTTGCTGCCTAATTTTCCAGAGGAGGATGAGGCTATAAAGTTACCAAGGTGATAAGAAACTATGCATGGAATGATCTTTAAAAGGGTGAAGAACCTACCTGGCCACCTGAAGAGGTCATAGGGGAACCAAAGTTAGAGCTAGAGGACTTGAGTTCCAAAACTACAAGGAAGTAACAAATAACAATTTTTTAAGAACCTTCAGACAACACAAGGTATGTGACAATTTTAGTTAAAATTTACTTGTGTTGGATTTTATTTTCTATACTTGTAGGAATTATGAACATGAGGGAAGTCCCCTGCAAAGAATAGGTTCCATCATTCCATGTTTAAGAGATGATCTCACAATGGTGCTTTTCTTTCCAAAAGCTGCAATAAAGATCCCGACTTCATTTTCTACAAAAATTATGGCTAATACAATCTAGAAATATGGAAACTTACTTGGAAAGCACTAGTTTCACAATAATGCATTTGTGCCGCCATTGACGTACAAAGAGGAGTCCATAAAGAATGAAGGCTCCTATTACAAGAAGGATTTTCATAGAATAACAACTAATACTTTGGAACTCAAACTTTGCATAAAGAATTCTATAACTTAATGAATTTTTTTTGTATTGCACAGGCCAAAACATGTCGAATACAAGCACCAAAATAGGAATTTGAGACATACAAGAAACCATAAAATACAATATACAACACGCACACGCTTACTACTCCCCCTCAAGTTGGAGCATGAAGATCTCGAATGCCCAACTTGCGAGAAGATAATCGAACTGCGGTTTATTAAGGGCCTTGGTAAGAATATCAGCTAACTACTGTGTCGTGCGTTCAAGAAAGCATTATGCAGATCCATTTGATGCAACTCCCAATTAAAAGCAGCTGCAATAGCCAGAAGAGTTCGAACAATTGATTTTTTTTGCAACAAGTGCAAAAGTTTCATTATAATCAATCCCCTCAACTTGCGTATTACCCAGAATTACGGGTCTTGCTTTGTATCGCTCAATTGTACCATCAGACTTGTACTTGATTTTGAACACCCATTTGCACCCAATCAATTTTGTCCTAGGTGGCAAGTCTTCTAAGGTCCACATTCCATTTTATTCGAAAGCTTCAATTTCTTCCTACATTACAACATGCCATTTTGGGTCACACACCGCTTCATCGTACTTGGTTGGTTCCTTTCCTGTGTTCACAGCTGCCATAAATTTCTTGTGTCCAACAAAAAAGTTCGTACAAGTCACATATTTAGCCAAGGGATACAGAGTACCTGATAATGATGATGGTGATGGAGTAGGTGAGACCGTAGAGTGGTCTATATAACGTATAGTATAATAGACATAATCTTTCAATCTTTCTAACGGTCGTCTCTCTCGATGACCACGACCCAACTATTCTTCTGTTGTACTAGCGAGCATTTCAATCTATGTTATATTTGTGTCCAGCCTCTCTTCTGCACTTGTACTCCCCCTTTCCGTAGTAGTGGTGTCATCTTCTTCAATATATGAATCAACCAACACCTCATCACATACTAGATTGGGAACCGTAACCACTGCAGGAGTACTAGTCTGGACAACAAAGGTGAATTCATGTTTAAAGAAGACTACATCTCGCCAGAAAAAATAATCCTTTGTCTCCAAATCATAAAGATGTCAACCCTTCTTGCCGTAAGGATATCCCACAAACAAACAACATCAACTGCGAGTGCCAAATTTATCTCTATATCAAGGTCTATTGTGAGCAAAGAATAAACATCCAAAAATACGAATATGGTCATATGTGGGCACCTCTCCGAACATTAATTCGTAAGGCATTTTTGTTGAGTTCAGTTTTGATGATGGTGATTCTAAAACATCCATGAAAGAAGTGCAAAGTCGTAAACTTGCTGATATGTATCAACAACGCACGTTATGCCTGTGCAACTCACATTGATCATGATGAAAATGGCATCAAGGCACGTTAAAGAGGATATAGGTGCATAGATCATCCATTCCAGAAGAATAAAGTATCAGATGTTCATCAAAGTTCGTTAATGAGGATACAACGCACGTTACACACTTGCAGAATGAATCAAAGTGTGTTGAAACGCAAAAGGTACAATCTTTGATGAACTGCTCTACGCACGTTACAAAAGGTGCAAGACACGTTGACGGGGTTCCTTAGGATTTGAATTTGGATATTCTCTGACACGCTGATGTGGATTAAAGGTGCGACCTTGAGATGAAGTCGAAAACACACATTGTAAAAGGTACAAGACGCATTGAAGAATGGCTGGGTAAATGCGCATATTCTGGAACAAAGATCAACGCCCGTAGAATAAGCTACAATGCACGTTGATAGATGATCAATGCACGTAGATGGTGTACAAGTCACATATACACCAATCCAGTCAAGGCAGTGGTTACTGACGTTCTTACAATGAGCGTAGAATTGCTATCAAGTCATGCAGAACTCAGTTGGAATAAATACAACGCACGTAGATGGAGTAAAACGCACGTTGTAAAAGGTGACGTCAATTAAAACAGAATTTGTCTATTTCTCACAACGGCTACTTCGATGCTCCAACAACTATATCTTTAAGAGTGACAATAAATAGGCCTCTCAGAGTAGAAGGAATACAAGAGAGTCATTTGTTACACATTGTATTATTGTTTCTCTCACTTCTACCTTTCTAACACATTTGAGCTATTCACTTGCAAACGTACTTGGGTTTGGGCTTAGCTTTATATCTGTGTTTTGGGAACACATATTTGTAACAATCAAAGTATTTGATTGAAGGTAGATAGGTTTGTTGTAAGCCTATAGAAAACAACATTGTAGGCTTTATAGGTGTGAGCAAAAATTAACCTTGTTGTTGGCCTTGGAGGTGTTGAGCCAGAATCAATCTTGTGTATTGGCCTTGTTGGATTAAGCAGTGATCAATCATCGTTATAGTGGAAATCCTAAGTGGTGAGACTTAGGTAGTGAACGTAGGCATCGAGTTGGCCGAACAACTCCAAATCTTGGTGTTGATTTTTCTCTTACATTTAAAGTCGTTTTCGCTCTATAAATGCTATCCAAAGCATAGACGAAATTCTCCAACAGTTTTTCCCCCATTCACAGAAGTGGGCATTCAATTGATAAGGTAGCACGTGCAACATTCAAAATTCTATTAACAGATTTGCTTAAAATCGCAAAGCACGTGCAACATTCAAAATATGCTTGTGCTTGCGTTCTAAACGCCCATTCGGTTGTGAAGTATCTACACAGGAAGTTTGATGGGTAATGCCTTGCTCTGCAAAGTAGTTCTTTAAGCATATAAATTCAGCTCCATTATCAATTTGCACCGCTTTCACCTGCTTATCAATTTTTTTCAAATCCATAGCACAAAAATTTCTTATATTATCAGCCACTTCCCTTTTTTCAATCATCAAATAAATCCAAACAAAACGTGAATAGTCATCAACAATACTAAAGAAATAAACAATCCCACATGAAACTGGAACACGATAAGGACCCCAAACATCACATTGTATCAAGTGAAAAGGTTCTGATGTTTTATTATCACTTAGAGAAAATGCATCATGAGTTTGTTTGGTACGCAAACAAATTTCACATATCTGTTTCTTATCACTATCACTATTACCACTAACAGGGTCGAAATTCATTTTTTTTCTTTTGCCTTTGCCCATTCATCATAATTTTCTCCTTTTAGAACACAAAAGTTAATATCAATCCTGGGTTGTCAGCAGAAGTCAAATAATAAAGAGAAGTAAGGTCAGCGATAGGTGTTTTAGTCGTTCCAGAACCAAATCCACCATCTTTCTTTATGCCTTTTCCATTGTCGTCATCGTCACTCATCATGTTGTTTGTGCACCGCTAGGGTTTTTGTGTTTGTGATACCATAAAGAATTCTATAACCCAATGAATTTTGTTGTATTTCACATGTCGAATATACACAAGCACCAAAATAGGAAGTTGGGACATACAAGGAAACCATAAAATACAATATACAACACACACACACACACACACACACACACTTAATATTACATAAGGTCGAGTGAACCTCCTCATGTGATAGACTTTCAAAAAAATGGTAGCAACTCAAGAGGACCACCTTGAATAAGTCCTGAGGAATTAAAACAAAAAAATAATAAAAAATAAATACATTGGGCCTCTTGGCACTATAGTTTTTTTCTTTCAATAAGAGAACCATAATGAATCTTGTCATTTTGCCACCTGTCCATAACCACAGAATTGATGGCCCCATTGGCTGCAAGAAAAAGAACTCTCAATTCAAGCTCATCAACATGTAGTATTGGCTCCCTTGACCATTTTACAAATTACACCACAAAAAAAGATAAGAGGGAAATAATGGAATATAGGCATCATGCCATTTTTCTCATTTCAAGCAATTCAAAAAGAAAGGAAAGTATAGTACAATGTTGAGGAATCACTGCACATTATAGTTCAAGGTTACATCTAAGACTATTTTTGTATGGAGGACATAGCATAACAGAATTAAAAATTGAATTTCCAAACCTCACAGTCCGCCATGGATTTTACCCTTTTAAAAATTTCATTGGGACGTCTTTTTTTTTTAAAAAAATTAGATTTTATTTTTTGGGTAAGCATGCTTTTAAAATTAATTTTGGGTTAAACTTAGAAGAGATGTGAGAGTTAAAAATAAATAGAAGTAGAAAAATGGGAGACGAAGAAGAATATATGAACCAACTAGGCCAAACCCATAAGTAAGTTCCTGAACTTTGAGAATAAATTCAATAAATCCCCAAACTTCACTTGTCACCTGTTGAGCCCTTAAACTTTCAAAACCCCCGCAATTAAACCCAATTGAATGAAAAAAAATGAGTGGAAGGCATATCACAAAACGTTGTTTACTGAGACAGAAATAATATGACATGGCGCATGCGTTAACTGATGAACCAAACCAAAGTTTGAAGCAATATGTGTGAGCGAAAAAAAAGAAAGCAATATGGGTGATCCAAGTTAATTGTAAAAACAAATCAAATAAGTTAATTTTAAACCTGATATGACATGGGTAATAAAACCCACTTAATATATTTAAGATCGTAACCGAAACATTACAGTCATTATGAGAAACGTTTCGAGGTGTTAATGTTCTCTTATCAATCTATTACTATAAATAGACATTGGTGGTCACTTGCTGAGGTATGCTCTATTCTCTACTCCTATTGATACTCTACATAATTCTCTACTGACTTGACCTTCGGATACTCCCCCGGGGAGCATCCCGACCTCACCTTTTTGTGTTTTCAGGTAACAAGGGGACATTTACGATTCCTAAGTTCTTCAAGTTTTCAACATTATTGTTGTTCATTTTTCGAGGCAACAACAATTGGCGTCGTCTGTGGGAACTGGACGAAAAGCCTTGTTCGTCGGCGATCGAGAAGAAGTACATCAACATCACTTACAAAACTCACCATGATGCAAACATGTTCGAATCATGCTGGTCATCCGGAGGAGGATGCGAGGAGAGTCAGTGCTGGAGTGGGAGCCTCAGGAACTTCCATCCCTAATGTTCTACTCGCATATTATGAAGCGCTTAGGAAGTAGAACGATAAGAAACAGAAGGCTTTGGCTGAGATGGTGACATTGCTTCAACAATTCCTTCCTCAGGAACAACTTCCAACAACATTACGTGCTTACGCCCAAAGGGCCCAGAGTGGAGGAGTCCCAAAAAAGCGTGACAGTCCTCAGCAAAGTCATTACCAACCTACACAAGTGCTCGAGCATCTGAATCATCCACCCCATCAAGAGCACTTTGATGTTCCAGTACATGTTCGCGTTCCTGATGCTCGGGTCGAGGCTAGAATGGAGAACTACCAGTAGGTGGCGGAAAGCACCTATAGAGGAGAGCATAGGGTTCCTCTAAAAAATGTGGAACTAGGGCCTCAATCTTTGATTAGTGTTCAAGAAGCAGAAGATGTGAGGAAAATGATCGAAGAAATCCTCGAGCAGAAGAAGTCGGTTCCTGCGGAGGAGGACCAACAGAAAGCAACAACTTTGTTAACCAAAGAGGTAATGGGAAAACCTCTTCCCCCAAAGTTCAAGATGCCCTCGCTGCCGACTTTATCAGGAAAGGATGGTCTACACGAGCATGTTCAAAACTATGAAGCCATCATGATGCTCCATGGATGGGAGGACACTATCATGTGTCGTGCATTCCTGATCATGCTGAAAGACCAATTCGGTCATGGTTCAACATGCTTGGTAGAATGTCTCATCTCTGAGGCTTATGCGAGATAGGTCAGGCTCCCATAGACGATTCTCCTCGTACGACGGTCGTGGTCCGACTTTGGATCGTGATACACCACCAAACATTCGTACATCATCTAAACCCCTCAAGATCAAGTCATGGAATAAAGAGCTACAGAGACTTAGTCAGAACCAGCAGGATATTACATTTGTTGTCCTTAAAGTTTAGATAATTTTTTTTTTTTGGTCTTTGTACTATAGATATCACCTCATTTGGTCCCTCAATTTATCCTCCGATATTTTGATAATTTTCAATTAGGAAGTTTCTTGGTAGTTTATTTCAGTTATATTTTTTGATAAAATATTTGAATGTTAATCTCATCTTTTTATAATTTTCAATGAGGAAGTTTCTTGGAACAAATGTTACATGTGTAACATCATTATTCTTTTTTATTGATCATTAACTAAATTCTTACATGGAATGCAAATTTTTCCCACAATGTAATTGACAACATATTATTCCACTAAACTTTTTACTATTAGTTATAACAACAATTTGCTTTTTTTTTTTTTGCTTCTATTATTTCTACATAGGGTCTGTGTGAAACTTGTGAAACTTTTACATTTTTTTTTCATTATGGCTTTGAAACTATCTTTCTTTTCATTTGGATTATTGCTTTCAAGCCATATAGCATCAACTTGATCTACATTTGGTGCATTATACACTTTTTGATCTAATTTTTTATTTCATCTTATCACAATTTGAAGATCTTCTAAAAGTTGTTGATCTTTCAAACTTCAAAAAAATCAAGCATATGGATTTTTTTAGTATTTTGATCAAATTTTTCATAATACTTCTATCTATGCCAGAATTTGAATTACATTAATTTGGTTTTAAAGCCCATTTGCAGTATCATACAGGTATAATTGAAAAAAATGGATTATTATTTTTTAGTAGAAGTAGGTACTTAAAAAAAATTTAAATATTGAATTTTTTAATAAATTAAATCTAGCCAGTAAATATGAAAAAAATGAAGTGATATCTTAAAGTCCAACAGTAACCCCATTATTATGGCTGAATTACTCTCTTTCTTTGGCTGTTGTAGATTTGGATTTTCGCTTAAGCTGAAACAATGTGAAGTTATCTAGAATCTTCAAATCTAAATGAGAAGAAATAAATGCGACAAAAATGGATGGTCGGTAAGTCCTCTTACAAGTATGTTAGTTTTTTGTTGTCAGTTATACTGTCATGACCCGTTTTTTGAACCATGATCGGCATACGAGACGAATCGTCTAAGAAAGCCCGACCCATCTCGCATAATCCTAGATGATAAAAAACACTACCCAAACTTATCCATTTATCAAAATATTTATTAAAACATCGGTTATTCAGAAAACATACGGAATATAAAACAGATTTATAATAAATCAAATATAAGTGAGTATATATATATATATATATCAAAACAATATCGGTGAGTAAAATCAGCATACGTGTAGCAAAATACAAAATGGAAACCCAGTAACCTTACAGCATCTTGATGTGGAACTCTATATCAGAAATAGAAGAGCCCGACCAAAAGTGCATCACTAACCAATAAGATGCCTCACTAGGAAACAAGACGCGGTGTAATTGTCAAAGCCAAAAACTATCCACCTTAAAATTTAGTAGAGACAAACGAAGGAAAGGAAAAAGTGGTAAGAATCCCTAGTGAGAAACAACACTTCAGATCGCCTCATATGTACCTCACAAAGATTGTTTTGAAAACAACTTGAAAATACCACACACAGTTATAAATTAGTATTCATACATATACACACTATATATGTAATACTCTGCTTGTTCCGACTAGATATCTTTGTAGAATTCCAATCAAATTTGATTGATCTTTGGATGTTCAAGATGATAATGGGGAGTTTGAAGATGTTTTGGAGCAGTTAATTCTTTAGATGTTGATGGAATGCATTTGGATTTAATGGAAGAAAGGAAGGAATGATGTTGGTGAAAATCATCCATGAAACGCGCGTGTGATGGCTGAAATGCGAGTTTTCTTGGTCAGCCCCACTACATGCCATTTGGCTAGCTGTAGTTCGCAAAGAAAAGTTGTAGTCTGGTGCAAAACGCGCGTCTTAGGGGAAGATACGCGTGTCACATTGAAAAGCATGTCTAAAAGTTGACACGCGTGTCTCGTCCTCTGCAGAATCATTTTAAAAGCCCCAAACTCGATTCCTTTCTGCCTCTCTTCCCATTTTTCACTCAAATTAGCTCCAAACTAGTTCAAATATCTCTTCCATTGCTCCTCTTTGATTCCTTATCATCTCTTGAGGTAAGAACAAGTTTATAATCTCTCCATTTCATCATTTTCATGTTTGAATCATAGATTTGGGTTTTTGGATGATTTTGAAGGTTAGGTTCGAATTTTATTAATTATGTCCAAATGGGAGTTGTAGGATGCTATATTATGATGGATTCAGATTAGAGGAACTTAGATTAGGCTCGATTTTGAGGGATTTATTGAGTTTTTGTGCTGGTTAGGTTTTGGGCGAGTTTGTGAGATGTTGTGATGATTTTGAGTTATTTTGGTAAGATTGTTAATTGATTCATGTTTGGGGACATGATTTCAGTCAATGCGGGTGGATTAGAATGTCGCGTTTTGATCGATTCAAGATTTGGGATGTTTTGGTGTAGTTGTCTACCGAAAGAATCGAAAGTGTAATCTTACATAATTCTGAATTACTTGAGGATCAAATCTAATATTTGGCATGTTGGGGACTAATTTTCAATTTTTGAGAGTTAGAGGACTAATTTAGAAATTATGGCTACCTGAAAAACTATTTGGTAATTTCAAAATACTTGGAGCTCTGATTTGTAAATTTTAAAAAGTTTGGGGACTAATTGGTAATTTTTCAAAGCTCATGGACTAAAGTGTAATTTTACACCGGTGTATAATATTTGATTATTATGTTAGACTTGGGCCCAAAATGGATTTTCAGGGTTTGTTTGAGATTTGAGGTTTGCATATGTATTGACACATATTTCGATACAGTCACAGTACCATATTTGATTTGTTTATGATATGTATGTTACTACTTTGCTTAGTTTCCAAGGAGACCAGTCATTCACCAGTGGACCGTGCTCTGGATTATTTGTTTGGCGTCCAGGTGAGTGGATGATAGATTCAGACACATAGGCTATGTCTTCTAAATTATATGTTTTTTATGTGTCTGAAATTTGCATGTAATTTGGAATAATTAAAGGATAGAAAATCCTAAAATCTGACTTACGTGGAAACTTTGGTTGTGGAAACCTTGATGGTTTTAGAAATAAATATTATGTTTTAATATTTATCACGATTTTGATAATAATCGTTTGATATGGATTTCGAAGTATACGTTGTAGAAAATATTCTTTTTGGATTTAAAAATATTTTTTAAAATAAAAGTTTTGTTCTGAAACAAGTGAAGTTTTTGTACTAAGTATTTGTTTTTGGAACCAAATGTAATTTGGTAATAAATATTTTGTCGGGACGTTTGGTATAATTTTTGATGAATAAATTGTTTGTTCAATATGTTGCCTATTTGGATATTTTGAATATGTATTTTAAATGTTTTTGAAAAACATTTTGATTTGGGACACCCAGCTACAGAGTAGCATATCATTGGTACACCAATGTTGTACCATCTGCCTAAGTAGTTATACTTTGTGCCTAAATGACTTATACTTGCCTTAGTGGCTATATTATGGTGCCTAAATGGCTAATCTTCGCCTAAGTGGCTATTACCGAGTCTGGTTGGCTGGACGTATATGATCTCTGGTCCCGTTAAAATTTGGAAATTCTCTCTGAGAATCTTTCGGTATTTCTCTCTGAAAATAGTTTGGTAATTATCTTTAAAAATATTTTGGTATTTCTCTCTAAAATACTTCGGTTTTCCTCTTTGAAAATATTCTGGAAAATAAACGTGGATTTTAAAAAATATTTTGAAAAGAAAATATTTTGACTATTTTGGCTTTGAGAAATTAAATATTTTATTTCTTTATTTAGTCAGTTTGGGTGACTAATTGTTGTTTGCCTTATTTGCGAAGGAGTTCAAAATGTGGAACTTGAGGCTTTAAAATCTTTTCGTTTAGGCACGTAAGAGACAAACTAAAACAGTAAAGAACACAAGGGAATTAGAGTGGTTCGACCAAACACTTGCCTACATCCACTATCTAAGTCTCACTTAGGATTTTCACTATGATGACGATTGATTTCAGCTCAATCCAACAAGGCCAACTACGAAGAGGTTGATTCCAGGCTCAACACCTCTAAAGCCACCTTCACTTTCTAGCTAAGTGAGAACTCTTAAAATACTTTATTTCGGTTCAAGAATAAACCAAGCCTAGGATCTACCCTTGATCCTAACCTCACAAACACTCTGTTTATGAATGATAAATCGCTCACCAACATATTTGAACCAAGGATAAAAGTAACTAAGAATTGGAAATAAGTACAATAAAGCTTGTATCACCAAGAACAATGAACAAGGCTCAAATTCAGGTTGCAATATGTTTGTAGGTCATTGTTGTATATCTTTTGATTGTTCTGAAAGTCTATTTATACTTTTTTATGTTTATCTAGCCGTTGTGACTCATAATATGCCCGTTGGAGTGTGAAATCAATCTTGATTTTCTTTCCTTTTTAGTGCTTACTCAAGTAACATAAGTATCTACTTGAGTAACTTCATTGTTGATGCTCCAGTGTTGAATCCAGCCTTCAATTACTCGAGTAAGACTAGTCTCTACTCGAATGATGTATCTTGTATGACCGTTGAACATTGATTTCTTCCCTTTTTAGGCTTGATTGACTTGGATCTCTCAAATCTGGAAATATCCTTACTCGAGTAAGAAAATGCCTACTCGAGTAACTCTGATTTGTTTCACTTCTGAAACTTCTGAATCTTGCACTTACTCGAGTGAATGATGGCTCTAATCGAGTACATGTCTCCACTGGGTGATTTATTAAAATTTTGAGCCATGATTACTCGAGTAACTTGTAGCTCTACTCGAGTAACTTCCTCATCCAGCTACCTTCTGGACCTAGTTCTTGCTCGAGTAATTTGGGGTTCTACCTGAGTACATCTCGTCTCCATGTATTCTGCCAC
>CAODLS010748668.1:0-10373 GCA_948243855.1 Flueggea neowawraea
GTCAAAATTTATATTTTAATCATTCAATGCTAGACTTTCAATGATTTTCATTCTGTCTCTCTCTCTAATTTGACCAAGTTAAAGGAACTGTAAGTTCTGTGTCATTTTACTGCAATGGTCAGAGTATTTTAGATTATTTTAAAGAACCACTTTTTCAGGCATTATCTCATATAATCATGTTTTATACTTGATAACATTCAGTAGGATCAGCAGCAATAATTTCTCGGGAAGAATACCTGATTTCATCCAAAAGTGGCAAAATCTTGATATGTTGTATGGGTTCTTGTCTTTCTCCAGTGTTTAGATGTCGTCAATATATTTTCTTAGGTAGAATATACAACCATTCTGAATTTATAAGTTAACAGGTGGATCCATGCCAGTGGTTTCCAGGTACCAATTCCTCAAAGCATATCTTCTTTGACAAAATTAACTGATCTGTGAGTTACGCCTTTTACGTATTACCTTTTCGTTATAACATGCTTTGAACAAAAATCTTCAGTGGATGATATTGGCGTAGTTGCAAATTTTGACAGTTTTTGCGTATTGTGCAGAAGGATTAGTTATCTAGAAGGTGGAGGCTCAGAATTTCCTTCTCTGGAAGGCATGAAAAATATTAAATATTTGTGAGCCCTTCCTTATATTACTGTTGATTCATTAATTTCAGAACATATTTTTCTTCATTAATTATGTTTATATAAAGATGGATGATTTATATTGTAGGATATTGAGGAATTGCAACATATCCGGACCTGTTCCAGACTATATAATGCAAATGACACAACCGAAAATTTTGTAATGTGCTCTTCCCTTCTAGTGTTTGAATTATTTTGCACAGTGAATGATGAATTGCATCTCTGAGATTGAACTATTGGTTGCAGAATTCTGGCTGCAAACCATTTATTTTACATAGACCATTTCTGTGTTCATTTTGACAGCTGTTCTGTTTTGTTTTTGAATTATTTTCTCTCAGAGATCTTACTTTCAACAGATTGGAAGGTAATCTCCCAACAAATTATGATAACTTGAGAGGCTTGGAAAATATGTAAGCTTAATAAATATAGAATCTATGATTTCTTCCATCTGGTTTTGTAATATATTAGTGATGCTATCCTCTTAACATAAATCACAATGGTGCTTACTGAATAGGTATCTGACCAATAACATGCTCACCGGACCCATCCCCGAGTGGATAAAGACCAGGGACAGCCGCCGCTTGTATGTTTCTGTACTTAGTACTGCATTTTCCACAGAAATTTCACTTCATTTTTTGTACGAGGAATACAAGATTATCATTGCAATTGAATCACATGAATTATAACCTATCACGAAGGAAGGGAAAAACCTTGTTTTTACAGGCAGTCTGAGGCTGTTTCTTTCCCTGAAGTGGAAGCGCTAGATCAATCCGCTTCCACGTGTTATTTATTATTGTTTGATTTTGGGCAGTGAGTGCGGGTCACTGTCTTAGTATGGCTTGGCTGAAAAATCTCGTTTGGTCTAAGATAAAGAATTGGATTAGATCTGACCACTTTAGCCAGTAAATAGATTGGTAACTAATGATTAGGTAGTATTTTTAACAAATCATTCTAAAATCATTCTTTTTGTACTGTTAGAGAAATTATTATGATTGTAAATGATGTTAGTATTGGTGTGCAGTGCAATAGACATTTCTTACAACAATTTCACAGAAAGCTCTTTGCCTACATGTATTGACACACTGTAAGAGCAAGTTTTTTCTTTCCTTCTAATATCCACTCTTTCTCCCTTTATGAAATTCCCATCTTGATATGCTTAAAATTTTCTGAATTAGAATTATTTTTTTATCAGAAACTTGTTCAAAAGCACTCGGACAAGGAACAACACGTAAGTTTCAACTTGCAAAAGTGTATGCTTTTCTTGTTGAGATGTGTTATTTTACTGCTGAAAATTAGAATATGAAGAAGTCAAGATTTAATAAATCATGCTTGAATAAGAATATGAGATTTGTTTTTTAAATTTAAAGCTTTTGCTTCATGATTTTTAGGATTAAATTGTTCCAATTTCTTATATAAATAGTTGTAACAATGAATGAATAATATAACATCCACATTCTTCACTCCTCCACCATAAAATTACCAATAGTGGTGTCAGAGCATTCTTGATCTTACGGGACCTGGAGTGCACATCAAATATGAGGAAAAGAAAGAAAAAACACAACTCCTAGTGTTCTTCCCATTTGAAGACATGACAACACAACCCATGCCCATAACCTATACCTACAAAATACAACCACAACCCACAAATACAAATACAAATACAACTACAATCATAACTCCCACAAAGTCGACATCTCTACAACAAATACAACCACACCAAAGGTGATTACAACAAATACAGCCACACCAATGGTGACAACAACACAACAACAACATATGCCAATAATGTCAACAACAATACACAAACACAACAAAAACGACGACAACAACAAAAAATGCCAAGAGTGCACGTCAAGGTGATGACATAAAAATGAAGCTACAACCAAGGAGGAGTTTTACAAGACATGAAAATCGCAGCAAAACAGCAAGGAGGAGTGTTGAGATGTGCTATTTTACTGCTGAAAATCAGAATATGAAGAAGTCAAGATTTAATAAATCATGCTTAAATAAGAATATGAGATTTATTTTTAAAATTTAAAGCTTTTGCTTCATAATTTTTAGGATTAAATTGTTTCAATTTCTTATATAAATAGCTGTAACAATGAATGAATAATATAACATCCACGTTCTTCACTCCTCCTCCATAAAATTACTAACATTTCTAAAGTAGAAATACATTTTATCTCTGATGCTGAAAGTGAGCTTGTCATATTCCTAGGCCTTCAGGCTTGTGCTTCAAGTTTTGTTCCCTATTAGTAATGCATTTTGCTTCAAGCAGTGATTTCAATTGTTAAAAATCTGTCTTAGGGGCATTTTAAGCAGTGCATTCCCCCTAATCTCACTTCTGTAGTTCTATTTCACATAACCTGATGATTATCTCTGATGCTGCTCCCAGGGACGCTGTTGAGTGCTTAAGCGACCATGAATGCTCAAAAGGTATTGACCCTTGTGCATCAAAGAATATAATCTATGACTGTAAAAAAAAAAAAGGGAATATAATCTATGGTTCCTATTATTTTCCAAGCTCATCTCTTTAGATCAGAGGAAACAGAACAAATATGTCGTACATCTCTGCAAGAGAAATTCACAATTTGAATTTTGAGGCATGGTACATTCATTCATAACAGTTTGTCACTGCTACTAACATGTCATTCTTTCTGCATAGTACAATACTCATTGCATATAAATTGTGGTGGACCAACAACTGTTGGACATCAACTACGAAGGAGACGAGGCTTTAGGAGGTCCAGCGAAATATGTACTGACAATAGACAGGTGGGAAGTTAGTACCAGTGGACATTTCTGGGATGTTAAAAGTTTGGCAGATTACTACATTGCACAGAATGTTTCTGTACTTCAAATGAACAACTCTCAACTGTACACGAATGCACGCCTCTCTCCTCTCTCACTGACATATTATGCCCGTTGTTTACGCAATGGGAATTACACAGTCAAGCTTCACTTTGCAGAGATAGTGATTAGGGATAATAGATCCTTCCATAGTGTTGGAAGACGAGTATTTGATGTTTATATCCAGGTACTCAAATTCATGTATGGCAACTGTTTGATATTAGAAGGTTGAGATTTGAGAATCTGACGTTTAGATATTCGTGTTGAATCAGGTGTTTAATTTAAACTATTCGTTCACAGGACAAACTTGTATTGAAGGGTTTCAATATTATAGAGGCAGCGTCAGGGGCAGATAAGGTGTTCATCCATACATCTAAAGCAGTAGTTGTTAGAAATAATACTTTAGTGATTCGCTTTTATTGGGCTTGGAAAGGGACAACTACTTCACCTAGGAAAGGAGTATATGGACCTCTCATTTCTGCTATTGATGTCGAATCAGGTGAGTTCTTACGTTAGAGAATTGTTTTGTCGGCTAAAGTCTTGTTGGAGTATTTAATGTGGAATATGTGCATATTGATATATCATAGACAAATATAGAGGATATTGATTGATATTACATATTGGCTTTTTTCCCTGTGGATTTGTAGATGCCATATGCTGCAATTTAACGATAGTTCTTCTCTTTTTCTTCTAATTTTCTATAGAATTCAAGCATCCTGATGAGGGTAGGAAGAAGAAACTCATCATGGTTGGAATTGGAGTTTCTCTGGTGTTTCTCATTCTCATTATTACCTGCACACTTTGGTGGAAAGGTTGTCTGGGTAGCGAGAAAATTAAGGAACAAGGTGATAAAAATAAACTTCAGAAAGAATATGTCCTTTTTCTTTTTTGATGTGTGAATGCAAAACTCGGATGTTCTCCATGATCCATCCTTTTCTGTTGGAACTACTAGTTGCAAAATCCACATCATTCAGTTTTGTTGAATATGTGATGCTATGCGAATCTTACTCTTACATCTAGCAGCAAGGTTTTTCTTGTACCTATGATTAATTGAAGTTCTATAACTAATCTGTCCTGATAAAAGTTAATAATTACATGGAATTTAACTTTTAGCCTCATTATTTGTGCAGAATTAATGGGGCTAGATCTTCAAACTGGTATGCTCACCTTCAGAGAAATTAAAGCTGCCACTAACAACTTTGATCCGGAAAACAAGCTTGGAGAAGGTTGTTTTGGATCTGTCTACAAAGTATAGTGCTTCCTATCATCATATTAACAATATTTGTTTCTAGATTCTTCTGGCTAGTCCTAGTGAGAGGAAGTTTATTTTACTTGCTTATTTCAGGGAATATTATCAGATGTACTCTTGTAGCAGTTAAGCAGCTTTCTTCCAAATCGAAGCAAGGAAATCATGAATTTGTGAATGAAATAGGCATGATTTCTGCTCTACAACACCCTAATCTTGTTAGACTGTATGGATGTTGCGTTGAAGGGAATCAACTGCTGTTGGTTTATGAATACATGGAAAACAATAGCCTTGCACATGCCATGTTCGGTAAGCTTATTTTTATATCCTTCAATATGTATCTAATGTAATTTGATAAAAAAAAAAGAACAAAAGGAATATTTTAAGGTCCATATATGCACTAAGGGTCATGAATTTCATCACGCCATGTTCATACATGATTGTTGACAACGGATAGAGTGGACTGCCAGTTGAAATTCCACTGGCCTACAAGGCAGAGGATCTGCATTGGCATTGCAAAAGGTCTGGCATATTTGCACGAGGAATCCGCATTGAAGATTGTTCACAGAGACATCAAAACCTCTAATGTACTTCTTGATGGGGACCTAAACCCAAAGATTTCTGATTTTGGTTTGGCCAAGCTTGATGAAGAAGAGAACACCCACATTAGCACAAGAGTTGCTGGAACTATGTGAGCATTCCTTTTCCTAAGTTTTATCTTTTTCCACTACTCAGCAGTAAATTTTAGCATTGGTCAAGTTTTTACCTTTCTTATTACTCTCAATTTAAGAATTCAGGAATAAATGTCAGAACGTAATGAACCATAAGTAGTCCCATCAAATGCATCTGTCTCATTATGTTCATTGCTTGAATTTGAGGTGATTTTGAATACAAATATGATACAAGTATTTTTATTGTTCAGAGGATACATGGCACCAGAATATGCATTTTGGGGTTACTTGACATACAAAGCTGATGTTTACAGTTTCGGAGTGGTTGCATAGGAAATTGTTGCTGGAAAGAGCAACATGAAGTTTCGACCAAATGAAAACTTTGTATTCCTTCTAGACTGGGTAAGATTATGCTCATTCGATGAATAGAACAATTGTGAAATCTATTAGAAATCTTACAATAGAAAAAGATTTGGTTTCTATTCTGTTTATTTTTACCTTGACATAGATCAATATGCATTCCAGGCTCTGGTTTTACAACATCAGGGTAACTTGCTGGATTTGGTTGATCCAAAACTTGGTTCCAAATTTAACAAGAAAGAAGCACTCAGAATGATCCAAGTAGCATTGTTATGCACTAATGCATCACCTGCTCTTAGGCCTACAATGACCCAAGTTGTAAGCATGCTTGAAGGTAGAGCTACTGTAACTGAATTGAAGATGGACCCGAGCTTACATGGCTATGAACACAGGTTTAACGCCATAAGAAACCAAATTGAACAGCTTTCACATGACTGTCCAAGCGAAACTCAGTCTCTTATTCATTCAACAGACACAATATGGGGTCGTTCTTCATCTACATCTGGCCAAGACCCTTATCGAGATTATGCTAGTTCAGTCTAGCTTAGATGTAGCATGAATATTCCTATTTTGGAGGAAAAAAAGAACCAGCTTTGTTTGAGTTTCACTACCTCTTGAAACATCACTGAATTATATACATGTTATAGGAACATAAATTGTGTAAAGTCATGTTGTTTAAATTAAGGAATATATACGGACAGCATATCTCTTGAAATGATTTTTTTTTTCTTTACTCTTGAAATGAATTGAGGTGTGAGTTCTGCCAACATTTAGAAAGGTTGATATTTCCTGATGCTAAACGGTGGCTCCTCGGCTGTCGTCACACGACGCTCAAAAGTCGAAGTTTTCTAACTTTTGTCATTAAACTTTTAACAATGGAGGCTATAAGGATGACTTCACGAAGACCTTTTGTCGTCGTTAAATGCAATAACGGCGCGTTTGGCTACCTTTAACGACGATTTTTACCCTCGTTAATACATTAAGCCTAATCTTATTTTAATTTTAGTTACTGACTTGCTTCATTGTTTAATTTCTTTTGTTTAACAAAGAAATAAATATTTAATTATTTGAACTGAAGTCCAAATGATGGATACTTGTAAGTGATTCAATGGCATTTTTTAATATTACTAATCATTTTCCGTACACTGGGTTGGAGATATTGTTTCCTAGCTAGTTGAGCATATATATAATTACTTGATGCAGTTTATCAGATTTTTATGATGTTAAGTTATCAATAATACTTGAATTTTTTTATAATGATTTAACACGAGTGTTGCTTTTTATGTCTAGATAAACTTGCCAATTGTTTTATGATGTTGTTCACTATTGCTATAAACTAATGTATCAACTTCTTTTAGGCCAACAATGACCTAAGTGGTAAGCATGCTTGAAAGCAGAGTTGCTGTAAGTGAACCAAAAATTGTCCAGCTTATGCTAGTTTTGTGTAGCCTAGATGTGGCGTCAATATTCTCTATCCTAGAGTCAATAAAAGAACGAATCATTATTTGAGTTTCACTATTTCGTTCAACACAACAGAATTATCTATCCTTGCTTGTTTAGTAATAAGAAAATGTACTTAAAAAAAGTTAATATTTGATAAAAAAAAAGTGCGAGGTTAAAATTAATTTTAAGGGAAAATCACACTTTTATAACATTGTATAAAACTGATTTGCAAAAATGTCATCTAAAAAACTAATTTGCAAAAATACAAGATTAAGGAAATTAATTTGTAAAAATGGGAGCTTAGAAAAATTAATTTGCAAAAATGTCATCTTAAAAACTAAATTTGTAAAAATATCAGATTAGAGAAACTGATTTGTAAAAATATCATATTGGAGATCTCCAGATTTTCGAGTCTCTAAGTCTCTAGGTTTCAGAATCTCCATTGGAGGTCTCTAATGGTCTTCAGGGTCTCCACTAGAGTGTTACAGGAATTTTCACTCCGAATCTCACATTTTTTTTACAAAATTTAATTATATTTTATTTAATAATAATTAATTAGGTCTCTAAGAGTTTGCTGGAGGTTTCTAATAGTCTTCAGAGTTTGGAGGTTTCCAATGGTCTCCAGTGTCTCCACCAAAGGTCTCAATGGATCTCCACCAAAGGTCTCTAGGAGTCTCTAGAGGTTTGTAGGATCTCCACTGGAGGTTTTCAGGTATCCATCGGAGGTTTCAGGGGTCTCCACTGGAGATCTCAGAGTCTTATCTCACTTATTTATTTTTTTTACAAAATTTAATTATATTTTATTTAATAATTATTAATTAGGTCTCTAATAATTAGCCCTTCGAATCTCACTTACTTATTTTTTACAAGATTTAATTATATTTTGTTTAATATGTAACATTAAAAATCACCGACATAATATTAAAAATAAATTATGTGAGAATAATGGCATTTGTGTAATTTTATCAAACAATTGTAGCAGCTAGGGTGAAAAACCCTAGCCGCCGGCAGTAAAGGTCCAATCCTAGCACTGCCACATCCCAAAAATCACTATCACTCCCAAAGTCGTCGCCCACCACCCCTTCGTTGCTTACATCGCGCCATGACTCCAGTCAACTAGTGCTCGTTGTCCAACGCGTAAACCGACAAAGAAAGACGAAAAAACAACAAGAAGCATAAACGAACTATTGGCGAACTGAGCAAGGACAAGAGAAAAGAGATGACGGGCGAGAGGAAAGGATGAGAGAAGATGACGGAGAGGAGCTAGAGAAAGGAAAAGAGAAGCAGCTTCAAAGAAGGTGAGGAATGGCGACGGCCGGTGACGGAGGAGAAGGGACATGAATGGCGACTGAGGTTTGGATGGAGATGAACAAAGAAAGAGAGAAGAACGTAGAGAGATAAAGTGAAGTGAGAGAGAAAAAAATTGTGAAAATGGGAAGAAAAATTGGATTTTATTTAAGATTGAATCTGACATTTTAAAAAGTAAAGAGTTTAAAAATTGCATTCTTAAAAATCAAAATTAAGAATGACATTGTTACAAATCAGAATTTTAAAAGTGACACCTAAAATAATTAACTCTAATTTTAATTAATTGAATTATTTACTTTTTGAGAAGCAAATTATTAAAAAAGTCCACCGAGATGGACTTGCTCCAATAGTAAGTGCTCACACTTGAAATGTTGGACTTTCGAGTGTGAAATATCTCAATGTCATATACCTTCTAAAAATGTCAATAAAAAAATTACTAAAAGTCTCAGTAGGATAATTTATTGAAAGTTCACTTTTTTAAAATTAACCCAATTGAACCAAAAGAACACTTATATTGATATAAATTTGTGTTATATAGACAACATTTCTCTTGTGCCAACATCTAGAAACGTTGATAATTCCTAACGCTAAAGCGAAAGCTCCTCCTTGTCGTCTATTTTTACAGTAAACGACCAAACGTTCGAAGTGGATGACTGATCGTCCGTAACTTACCATATCATTGTAGTATGAACTGGTGGTTATTTCAAACTATCATTATTTTTTTGATAAGTTCATATCATCATCTTATTTTCTTTCCTTTTTCAAATTATCAGTACTCACGATCTATCAAAGCATTCTTATAGAAGAATTTCCGAAATATTAGCTATAATAAAAAAAAGCGTGGCATTTAAAATATTTTGAAGGAATCTAGCTACCAGTTTAATAAATAAATAGTATATAATAGTAGGTTCGAGTTACATACCTCGATTCCAATGGATGTTCGACCCAACCAGCAGCAGAAGACATCAAGTTCAGGATCGGGACTATGTTGGTCTCGCTAGCAAACCACAGTCGGATTGTTGACGAGAGTGCTCATCTGTTTCGCAACCTAGATGCCACTTCGGATCAGGATTGATAAACGATGAATGATGGAGGGAGGAGATAGAGAAAGGAAGATGGAGGGAAGGATGAGGGAGGGGAGAAACGTTTTCTCCCTCTCTCTTTTTTTTTTCTTCTTCTTTCTTTTCTTTTTGCTCTCCTATTCTTTTCTTCCTCACTCATATTTATAAGCCCTTAAATGGGCTTGAGCCCAATGGAATTAGCATATGGGCCTTATGGGCCCATCTCAATTGGACTCGTCAATTGGTCTCGGTCCATCGTCCCGGTTCACACCTTGACCGACTGAGTTTGGTTCACCCGTCATGGGCGGACCGCTTTTTCCAACATCTCTCACTCGCATATGAAGGCATGGTACATCATCATGTAACATAGTTAACACTCACATAACCATGCTTGATCATTTCGTCATACATGCAAATAGACCGCGCAACCAACATACAATAAGAGCATAATTGTTATACACCTATAAGGGATATATAACAGCTCCTTACTCTATCCTGCCAGAATGCGTCTCTTGTAGAACAACTTCATTCTGTCATAGTGTATTCAACAACAACACAATCTGCTGGAACATATGCCTTTCCCCTAGTTCATAACCACACAATCGTTGTTTTCAAACTTCTCGATCTCAAGAAAACTTTACTCATAGTTCACATCATGTGACAGATCACATGAGAGCTAGTTAAGCAAACTTATGAGGCTAGTGCAAATGCGTCTAGAACAAACTTTTCATCTTACACCAGACAATCCACATAGCCAAGTTTACTTGCCCAGCTTGTTACGCTTGGTCGAATCAATCATGAC
>CAODLS010748751.1:0-11145 GCA_948243855.1 Flueggea neowawraea
GTCGTGAACATCTACTAGATGGAATCAAAGCTTTTTATGATGAAAGAGAATGCAACATAAGTTGTTCATTAATATGGTGCGAACTATGATGGCAAAGACCACAATGTTCAAAATCCACCCTCTAAGTTCATTACTTATGCATCTTATGGTTTATGGATTGGTCGAGACCTAAACCGCTTGAACCCAAGAGATGTATTGCCAATATCCACGCTACCTTGGTCTAAAAGACTAATAGGCTAAAGGCATTAGATACCTTGCTATGTCAAAATGACACATTCATCATGAAATAATGAGAAATTGACATAGTAATGAGTTATAATAAGTCACATTCTTAGTGAATAGATTTCTTAACTGGATAAAATGGAAAAGATTTCAATTTATTTGAGACTCAGGAACTTAATCCCTCAGGATCACTCCATTCGAGTGGGAGAATTCTTGAGGAGGATGAGGATAGATGATGAGGAAGTTGTGTAATGTAGATTACGTCATTGGTTTTTAAAATCTCAAGATATCGATATAAACCAAACAATTGTTCTCTCTTTCTCTGAAATGGATGCATCACTAAGTCTTAGAACGATTCAAGGTTTTAAAAATTTCAAGAGATCAATCCATTGATGCTAGCGATTGTTCTCTCTTTCTCCGAAAGGGATGCGTCGACTACGTCTTGGAACAATTCAACTTTTATTCTATCTACCTCAAACATGTGCGGATGTTCCTGATCTTGACTTAAGTGAGAGGAAGATTCCTATTCCTAGTGGGAGTTTTGTTTTTCAGTGGGAGTAGGGAACTTGAATCTAGTGGGAGCATTTTCACAAATGTATAGAACTAAAAGGGATAAAGTCTCATCATGACAGTTTTTGATAAATGAACCGACAATCGATCGTGATCCTTTTAGTAACCCACAAGTTAAGAACGAAACTACAAGTATGTTAGAAGTTTTGCTCATCCCAGTGAAATTTATATGGATTAAAGTAATGGAAGTACCAGTGACGTTTGAGATTGAACCATGTTTGAGAATTGGTTAATCTACCCAAAGGGTGAGTACCCATTGGAGATAAATGGATACATGAGCGATAAATCAAGTGAGAGAGACATCGATAATCGCCAATGGGATTTAGTCAACGAGATTGAAAAGTTCAACTTGTTGAAAGATTTTCCTTCATTAAATAGACTTTGTCATTTGGACTAGTCTATACCTCGACCTACATTAATGAATGTAGAGACTTATTTTCTCATGAGAGAATTTGGAGTAGAAACCTATAAGGTTTAACCTAATCGTTTTATCTTCCAATTCTCAATAGAGAATTTGGAAATGAAATCTATAAGGTTTAAACCAATGGTTTCATTATCCAAGGTGCATTCATATTCGTTGTGATAATACCAAGTATTTTAAGGTGAATCTTGTCATTCTTACATTGTGTGAATGTCACAATTGTGGCTAGAAATGGTCTAGCATACCTGAATGACTTCAAAGATTGGTCAATGTCCAACTTTGATATTGCTAATATGGGTTGACCTTGGAGTCAAACTCCAAGAGATCGTTCGAGTAAATCGTTGTACCTCTTTAAGTGAGATGGATCAACAACCTACTAGAATGATTCAAGATGAAGAAATGCATAACTCATAGATACCCTGTGACTAAGAGAAATTTTCTTAGTAAGTGCATGTGTCTATAAATCTATGTGAGAGGAAGAATGTGTAAGGAATTTTTTCACGTAAATGTCATGGGAATGTATTTTGTAGTCTAATAAAGAGTACATGTGTTGATTACAAGACAATGCCTTGTAGTAAATGTCTAGTTATGTACAATGCCTAGAGTTTGCTATGCAATTAAGTTAGCTAGCAAATATTGATCCAACACGTAATAGGGTGTTGGAAAGTAGTGAATAAGATACTTGGAAACTTTAGAGGCACTGCAAGACACTGTGTTATCGCAAAGGCTTGTGATAAAAAGAAATTCAGTTGCTATTCCATATGATGATGTGGACGTGAGGATGTCCATGTCTAGTTATGTGTTCTTACTTGGCAAAAAGATCGCTCCACGTAATAGTGATGAACACGTATAAATATGTGACAAGTGAAGCTGAGACTATAGCTTCATTACCTACAGTATAATAGAAAGGTGGGCTATATAGTGGAATGGTCCACTTAGCTCTATCCACCTAAAGAACCAATGACTATCTTTAGTGACAGTCAACCTCGATTGCTTAAAGATCGAAAAGATCTAATATAAGTCTAAGCAAATCGAGACCAAATATCGTGTTGTGAAAGACTTGTTTGCACAAGGACAAATAAATTTGAGTACAAGTTTCACAAGGTCAAGTGAACTTGAAAATGTAAATTCAAGCGAGACGTGATTGAAGATTTGTTAATAAAAGATTATGAGGAATAAGTTCCTTAAGATCCGCATGGCACACAAATTATGTAATCCCTTATAACATGATCTTTAATAAGATCATCATGAGCAATACATGAGTACAAATGTTGAGAGTTGACATTTGTAGTATTGTTAAGTGAGAAAACATGTTGGACAGAGAAGTAACCCACTCACATGGGTGTTTACCTTAGTTTTCTTAGTTCGTTGGGGGAAGAAATAAGATGAGGCTGGTTTTGAACGTAGAAAGAGACTTAGAGTGCGTTCATAATCAGGAGGCCGTCTTGCATTTTACAGTTGTGAGTTCATTGTAAAAGGGCAAGAAAAAGTCGTATGAAAAAAGACTTACATCATAGGGATAAATTTCTATGTCGATCATTAAATTGATCATATGTTAAATTGAGAAACTTTTAGTATATTCTGTCTTAAAGCCAGAAGTAATCCTGTTACGGTGTGGATTAAAGTTAGATGGCAAAATGCATTAGTAACCGAAGCTTCTGTGTGGTGTTGACAATATTGTATAAACATGCTCTCCTCTAAGGGAAGGAAAGAACACCACAACACATGATCATACCATGTGTGCTATATACACCACCATAGGGATGGAAAAGAATGAAAAGAGATCTCACTTTTCCTAGTGTGAGACTCTGCTATGAACATGTAGTTCTCGGTACTACCTACCCTTAGAACGCTTAACACATTCAAGACGTGTAGTTGAGTTTGACTACTTTAGCTTGCTGTTAATGGTCATGATTGATTCGACCAAGTGTGACAAGCTGGGCAAGTAAACTTGGCTATGTGGATTGTCTGGTGTAAGAGGGGAAGTTTATTTCTAGACGCATTCACACTAGTCTCATAAGTTTGTTTAACTAGCTCTCATGTGATCTGTCACATGATGTGTGAACTATGAGTAAAGCTTTCATGAGATCGAGAAGTTTGAAAACAGCAATTGTGTGGTTACGAACTAAGGGAAAGGCATACGTTCCAGCAGATTGTGCTGCTGTTGCATACACTATGACAGAATGGAGTTGTTCTGCAAGAGACGCTTTTTGACAGGATTGAGTAAGGAGCTGTTATATATATCCCTTAAAGGTGTATAACAATTATGCTCTTATCGTATGCTGGTCGCACGGTCTATTTGCCTGTATGACAAAAGGATCGAGCATGCTTATGTGAGTGCTAACCATGTTACATGATGATGTACCATACCGTCATGTGCGAATGGGAGATGTTGGAAAAAGCGGTCAACCCATGACGGGTGAACCGAACTCGGTTGGTCAAGGTATGAACCGGGATGATGAACCGAGACCAGTTGGCGAGCCCAATTGAGATGGGCCCAAAAGGCCCATTTGCTAAGCCCATTGGGCCCAAAGCCCATTTAAGGGCTTATATATTTGAAAGAAGCGAAAGGGATTCATTGATTCTTCGATCCCACATACCAAAAACGTGAGAGAGAGGGAAATGAAGCCTCTCTCTCCACTCGCTCCTCGTTCATCGATGGTCCCGATCCGCGGGGCATCTAGGCTGCGAAACTGACGAGCACTCTAGTCGACAATCCGACCGTGGTTTGCTCGCGAGACTAACATAGTCCCGATCCTGACCTTGATATCTTCCGTTGCTGGTTGGGTCGAGCTTCCACAGGAATTGAGGTAGGGAACTCGAACCTACTAAATATACTGTTTTATTTGTTAAACCGGTAGCTAGATTCCTTCATTTAGTTTGTTATGCATATTTTTATCTGGTTAAGACTGCACTATTGTCTACGTCCTTCATTTATGTCTGTTGTGAACTGCATCGGCTGCGACAGAAAAGGAAGGCGATAGTGTTATTGTAATGCAGTAAAATTGTTGGGTGTTTGTTCGCTTTCCTCATCAGGAAATGTCTCACCATGGACAAAATATTGTTTAAACAATTCAGTTGAGTGAAAAACAATTTTTTTCCAAACACAATCAAGAATTACATACAGTCTCTTGTGGCTTTGTTCCTTTTTAAGTTCCTAAATTGAAATTTAAGATTAGTTAAGTCAGGAAATTAATTTGATTTTCATTGAAATTTTCTTTCTGATTCAGTCTAAGTTCTTGTTTGCAAAGCCTATAATGTTTTACCCAGCAACATCGCATCAGTTCGGACATAGGATTATTAGTGAATAATGCTGAACTGATGTCTGATTCCTAATTTCCTATTACACCAGTACTAAATTTACTTTTATTTTAATCCATGAACTGGTATCTGATTCCTATTTGATTGACATTTTATTAGGTAGCCCAGCCATTCTTGGTTATCGAGCAGAGGATATTGATGCTAATGATATATCAAGTGAGTTTAATTAAACTTCAGAAGAACAAACCTAGAAACCAAAGATTTCATGTTGAGTTGGCATCTCCAGGGGTTGCCGGTGGGAAGCGCATCCATCCGAAACCAATCAATTCTAACATGCCCTGTTTCCACTAAAAACATTAGTACAGTGAGATGATTAAGAATATTTATGAATCAACTGATATCCTACCCCATAACTAGCTATTTTGAGCATTGGATTGTATTCTCATTGAATGCAATCAAGAAGAGAAGTGCATTACGTAAGAAAGAAAACTGGAATTTCAGATTTTCGTAACCTTTTACATTTCTATATGAGCTCAACATTGTAGTTGGGCTTTTACATTTCACAGATTGTAGAAGCAAAAATGCATCATAAAAAATAGAGATTGACACCTTCTTTTAGATTCAAATGTGCATAAATAGAAAAACACTTTGCCTAAATTAGCTTTTTGCAACTTCTCAAAAGCACACTACTTTTCACGTAAACTATTCTGATAATTAGTTAACATAAATATTAAAGCACATATTTTTGGTACAACTAAAAATTGTCCCTTTTTTTTTGTCATGCAACTACAAATTATTATTAAACTTTGTATTCAAATTCTTTTTTTTATCATCCTAATGCCCGAGAATTATAAAATTCCAATCACTTCAATTCATATTTTACTAGACAGTTAAAACCCCAGCCAGCAAATTCCGCATTCTGTCCACGTTCTTCGCTATTACCTACTTCGTCGCTACAATTGAATACAGATGACCTCATCCACCGCCAGCAAAATGGCTGAGGCTTTCCCTCAGTCCGTTGCTGTTGGGGTTGTTAGGGGAATTTGAAGGCTAAAGCAAATCAACACATCTGCATCAATCCTCAAGTCAGGCCAGGAAGAGCAATTATAACACAAGTGCTGATGTTTGGAGCTCATTGCGGAGGGAGAGAATAAGTACGCGTTGAGGAAAATATGTTCGAAACAGAGCTCCAGAAAATCATGCCATCTCGTCAACAACTTCTTCACCGACCCGAAACGATTTCAGCTAGCCACAACATGGTAATGAATTCTGACTGAAATATTGGATGCTGAAAGTGCTTGACAATGCAGAGAAGCCTACGTTAAGGACAATCTACGAAGTGCTTGACAATGCAGAGGAGCAGCAGATGATAAACCAGTCGGTGAAGAGCTCGTTCAACGACCTCAGAGACTTGGCTTATGCGTGGATGATATTCTTGATGAGATTAACACTCAGGCTAAGCACCGCAGGTTCCATAAGCAATTTAAAGCTAGCACGAGCAAGGCACGAAAACTCATTCCTTATTCTGTTGCTGGTTTGAGTTTGAGTAAAGTCAAGTCCAATGTTGGCGTTGTCTCCAAGATAAGAAAGATCTCTCAGAGATTAGAAGATATAATAATATAAAAAATCTCTTGAATCTGAGTGAAGGCTTAGTGAAGCAGGAAAGATCAACTTCCATCTAAAGCTATCATCTTCCATCTCATTTAAAGCGATGCTTTGATTATTGTGCAATCTTTCCAAAGGATTTTGAATTTTGCTAAGATGATTTGGTTTCATTGTGGTTAGCTGAGGGTTTTCTTCAACAACTGAGCCAAGGCTACGGATATTTTGACGAATTATTTGCTAGATCATTATTCTAACCGTCTATCAATGATTCGTCAGTCTTTGCAATGCATAATCTTATAAATGATCTTGCAAGATCCATTAGTGGAGGGGTATTCTAAATTTGGATTAGAAAATGAACTATGGGAAGTCTCTGCGTCATTTAGCTTTCAATCGTCGCAAATTTGATGTTGGTCAAAAATTTGAAAACTTAAAAGAAATAAAGTGTTTGAGAACCTTTTTGCTGCTACCATTTTCTAAATCCATATATTGGGATGAATATAACTTAAGTAGTAAAGTGTTGGATGTCTTGATTCCAGAATTAAAATGCCTCGGGGCGTTTTCGTTGTCTGGTTACGAAATAGTTGAACTGCCAAAATCTATTAGTGCCTTAACAGCATTTATGACACCTGAACTTGCACGGTGCTAGAATTGTGACACTACCTGAATCTTTGAGTGAACTATTTAACTTGCAGATATTGAAACTTAGTAGTTGCAGATATCTTCGTAATGCCTTGATATAAGAGACACGGACAGGTTGGAAGAGATGCCATTGCGCAATGGTAACTTGACAAAATTGAAGATTCCATATCTATGGATGCAGGATATCAGAAATACTGAAGATTCCATATCTACATGGACAAGTCCACATTATAGAGCTGCAAAATGTGATCAACATTGAAGAGGTGGATTGTTCAGAGATGAGAGAGAAGGGGGGAATTGATGGATTAGTATTGGAATGGACTAGTATTTTCGATTATTCTCGAAATGAGAAGAATGAACTGCAAGTCCTTATTGCCTTACAACCTCAAAGAAACATATCAAGGCTTTCAATAAAGTCATATGAAGGTAAAGTGTTTCCATCATGTGTTGCAATCTTTCAGTCAACCATATGACCGTTCTAGAGTTCTGCAACTGTCACAATCACAAAGTCTCATCACTTCCTCCGCTGGGGCCACTCCTTTCACCAAAAGATTTGAGGATAGAAGGCATGTTTCATGTAAAAGAAGTTGGAGTGGAGTTCTATGGGGAAGTTTCATCATCTTGTGCCAAAGTGTTTCCATTTGTGGAGACACTAAAGATTAAGAACATGGAGGAGTGGAAACAATGGTCATGCTACAACAACAATGAAGGTTGAGGACAAGAACTCCACATTGAAGGACGTATGAAATGGCGTCCTCCTTTCCAGATGATTCGCTCCTACTTCCAACTTCTCTAACCACTCTCTACTTCCGGAGATTCCGAAATCTGAAACAATAGCATACTCCAAAGACTTGCTCTCTTCAAGATTTACAAATACAAGAATGTCCTAAACTCCAATATCTGCCGCAAGAAGGCCCCTCACCCTCGCTTGGACGCCTATGCATTTATAATCGTCGACTTTTGAAGAAACGGTGTAGTAAAGGGACAGGAAATTATTGGCCCCTTGTTGCTCCTATCCCCTACTGTAACTGTTAATGTGGGAGTTACGTTTCCTGTTAAAAATGAAAATGTGAGAGTTATGCCTGTAATGTGGCAATCTAGTGTATTTCATGTCAGTATTTGTGGATTTTTTTTTTGTTCAAAATTTGTCAAAACTGGTGACTGTAATGCAGTTATGTTTGTTCGGTTTCCTTACCAAGTAACATCTGACCATGGACAAACAAGTGCCTCAATAATTAATTTTGGAGAAATTTTTTTATTTTTTCTTGACACAATCCGAATATATGTTCTCATGCGACTCTGTTCCTTCTTCAATCCTAAACTGAAATTTTCAATTAGTCAAATCCGGGAATTAGGTTGATGAAGATTCACTTTTGTGCTTCTGAAGTTTGTGAATTGTAAACATTTGGTAGTTAATAATAATTATCGAAGACAACAAAAAAGTGAAGTTTTAAGAGAAGAAAAGAATAGAATCAAGAAGAAAGAAAAGATTTAACCAAAAAGAAAAAAGAAGAAAGAAAAGAACGAAAATTAAAATACACGGCAAGAAAGAATAAAGTTAAGAAAAAGAAAAAGAAAAAAAAAAAGAAAGATGCACTAGTTCAGTAGTTTGGTAAGGAGAAGAAAAAACTTTGTTTCTGATACATTGTGATTGCTATTCTGCGTTTTTCAACTGTTTGTTCTCTTTTTTCTGCAATGGAAGCCGTGACTGTGGTTGGAGGGGCTGTTCTTGCCCCTATGTTTCAGTCTTTATTCGATGGCTTGAAATCCTCTGATCTGCTTACTTATGCTCATGAAAGTAAAGTCTTGGATGAACTCAACAAGTGGGAACCTATGTTGAGGGCAATCTATGCGGTGCTTGACAACGAAGAGGAGCAGCAAATGACAAACCAGTTGGTAAAAAGCTGGTTCAACGACCTCCGAAACTTGGCTTATGATGTGGAGGATATTCTTGATGAGTTCAACACTAAGGCTATGCGACGCAAGTTCCTTGCCAAAGCTTGGCTTATCATTTTAAAAGCATACTAACACACTACAAAATTTCTCAACCAATTTAATTCAAATTCTATTCATGTTGAATTTGATGCATTCTAAAAAAATAAGCAAGAACATTTTTGACAAAAATGAGCAAAACAAAGCATAAAACACAATTAACCCAAATAAACAATCAATAACCCCTCCCCCACACTTAATATGAACATTGTCCTTAATGTTTCAAAAATAAGTCTGGATCATACTAAACAATAACAAAGAACATGAAGACAAATGTCATGGCAACAATAACATATAAAGTAAGAGGATAGGGTTTAGAAAACTTCTCCAATTTTCTCTTGCTTGCCATTGGTACGTGCATTGTCGATATGAGCCAACATAGTTTAACGTCATTGCGGACAGAGAGTAGTTTAATGTCATTTCGGACGGAAATGTGAGACCTACGACATCAAAAGGTTATAGCAAATAGCAACATGGACAAGTAAGATATATAAACAAACCTCTCAATTTATTACATGAAAAGCATTGAAATAATTTAAATGTGCTCACAAACAAAATAAAACAACATGCAAATGCCTAAACTACATGTCATGCAAACAAAGGATACACTTTTGCTTACTGAGGACCAAGTCCTCCTTCTTCATCGTCCTCACTTTCATCATTGGTGAGGTGGTGAAAGCCCTCAAAGAATTGTGCTCTTGATGGCTCTAGCGGAATACACATCTCAAAAGGCATAGTAAAGCAATGGGTTGTCTTTTGAAAAAAAGACACTACTTCCTTTTGCACCCACTTGTACTGTTGGGCCAATTTGCGAAGAATTTTGCTCTGCACCCTTTGTTCCTTTCTCATTTTATACATGTTTTGCATAACGGCTTCCTGAGAAAAAAAAAACAGGGTTGGAAGAGCTAACCCCAGTTGGTGGGTTGACTTGGTGGCTAGAGGTAGCTTGCTCCCGTGACTTTGGAATGGAGATCTTCGGTCCTTTAGAAATCCTAATGGAAACATCTCTGTAGTGACCATCCCAAACAAAATGCATACTCCTCCAAGTTTGCATGTCAAGAGCTTCCATTTTCTTAAGTCCCCTTAAGCCTCAAAAACTCACTCCAAAATATTTTGCCATTTTTGTAACATATATCCCTCCAAAAAGTTTTCCTTTCTTCTTGATCGCCATATTTTGGAAATGCATTGCCATAAGTTTTCCCAAATCAATATTTTGACCCTTCTCCATACTATAAAGACACAATAACTTGAGATCATTAACCGCATTGTCACCCTCTCCGCGACCACAAATGGATTTGGTTAGCCATTTATGCACCATCCTATCTATACCTTCAAACATTTCAAATGCTTTGGAAACACTTGGCTTGAACACTAGGTTTTTATGGTGACACAACTCATTTCAAAAGCTATTCCTTTCATTCTTTTTCCACTTAAAAGAATAAGGATCAATTCTAGGACCTTCTTCAATGGCACCATAATAGCATCCTATAGCCAACCTAAACTCATCAAAAGAGAGAATTCATTCTTCCCTTACCAAGCGAAATGCACATTACATTCGTGACCGTCGGTCCAATCTACGCGAAATGTACATAATACTTCAAGTGTTAACAAAACATTATACAACTCAACAAAACCACCTGTGACCATCATTTTTTCCACAGCTGCAATTGCCCCCAAAGTCTCCAAGTCTTCTTTAAACATGAACTTCTCTAGGGCGATGACAAGCTTAGAGAGCTTGCGGTATCTTTATTTCGCAAGCTCCTCCTCCTTCCCAAATTCTAGGAATGAATGAAGAGTATCTTGGATACGAGAGGAAGAACTAGAGGCGTGAAATCGTGCCCTTTTTAGGCGTGGAGTGTTTCGGTCTGTGGAGGGTGGAATGATGGACTTCCTCCTTGAATATGTGGCAGGTTGTTGAGGAGAAGAACCTTGTGGAGGAGGAGACCCTAAATCGGGTACTGATGCACTTGACCATCGTGGAGCTTGACCGGATGGTTGCTTGGGTATTTCTTTGTCTCTTTCCATGCCTACACAAGCAAGTTTTTGCACAACACAAAACTTCCAAGGAAAAGGTTAGCAAGAAATGAAGTAGCTAATGGCTATTAAAATTCAAAACCAAGCAATTGTTAGGAAGAGAATATGTGAACAAAAATGGGCAGCCAAGGAAATGAAAGAGTGAAGATGAAAGAGAGAAAAATGAAATGAAGAGGGAATGGGAGAGTGATGACCGAAATGTTTGTATGTGTAGGATATGCATGCATTTGTTTTTGTAGCACCTTTGGTCAAGATTCTTGGTGAATTTATGACAAGATTCTTGGTGAATACATAATTTTTGTCCACTATCTCATACAAAGGCTGCATTTTTTTGCTTTATGATGACTATTAGGCATGTTCAATGATGTCATGATTCAACCAATGCATGTGACAAGCAAACA
>CAODLS010748898.1:0-12795 GCA_948243855.1 Flueggea neowawraea
TTGAAAAAAATAACTTTGAGAAATATAGAAAACGTAATTGCAATAATAAAATGTATAAATAATTAATAAGAGTAATTTATAGCAAAATGAATTTTTGAGAGAGTGAGAGTGTAGAAGAGATTGAGATTGAGAGAGAAAAAATTGTGTAAAATTGATAAGAATGGGGTAAGGGTATTTATAGAGTTGACAAAATAAAAAAAAAAGAAAAAAAAAAAGAAAATAACCGTTGGAACCGGCGATTCCAACGATCCAGTGAACCTCTGGTTCAAACGGCCGGTTAAACTGACGGTTCAAATCTCTGGTTGAACTGGCGGTTCGACAGTTTCTTAAAGGGTGGAACCAGAACTTAAATAGTAAACCTCCGGTTTTGGTCGGCCGATTCCGATTTCGGTTTGGTTCCAATTTTGCCCGATTTTGACCGGTCTGGTTCCGATTCGGTTCCACGGTTTCAGTTCCAATTTTACAACTCTACAATCAAGATCAGAATAATGTTATTATTCTGTTAAAGAGTGAGTCTCATAAGAAAGTAAAAAATAATAACCAATAAAAAAGAGTCTTTTTAGAAGGTCTTATTAGATGGTGTCCTAAGGCGGGTTGTAACAGGGATACCGTTCCTAGCCCCGCAAACCGGGACGCGTTATTGCGTCCAGGTCTGCTAGCCCGTCCTCCTGCGGGAGGACGAGCTAGCTGTCAGGTGCGGGGCCATTTTATTTTTTTTTTAAAAAAATCAAAATCTGACCGTTGGATCTGATTGATCCAAATGTCAGATTTACTCCAACGGTTATATTACCGTTGGAGTACCGTTGGGGGCCGAAAAATTACCATTTTGGTCTCTAACGGCTAGTTTTACCCATTTTCCTATAAATACCCCATAAACATATTTTTTTTCAATCATTTATTCACTTCAAACACCTATTTCTCTCCCTCAAACTCTCTCAACTCTTAAAATTTCTCTCCATACTCTCAAATTACTCCTACTCCAATTTTTTTCTCCAAATTATGGATTTCAACAATGAAAATGTTCAATCCTCTTCTCAAAATAACCCATCAAATTTTGCCAACTACCGATATTCTGAAAATAATCCATCAAATTTTTCCTCTTTCACAAACTATCAATTCAATCCCACCGCTTTATTTTCCCCATTTCCATATCAACTCGCACTTTCCAATTTTGGTAATTTCCAAAATTTTATATCCAATCCTCTTTCACAAAATAATCATTTTTCACAAAATATCCTTACATTCCCGTGTTGGATAAGTGCTCGACGACCGGTTCCCAAGGGAATTCTCCTACTCCTGAAATGAACCCCCGAACCCACTATTGGTCTAAGCAATCTTGGCCTCGACGTCGGTGCCAAATACAAAAAGTGGATCCTTCCACACGACGACAAGTTGGCTAAGTGTTGAATCGCTATTTTCGAAGACCCCATAATGTCCAACGACCAAAATACCAACTCTTTTTGGAAGCGGGTGGCTGCACTCTTCAACCACGGGATGGAGGCAAACGAGCAACGTTATGGGAAGGCTGTTAAAAATAGGTGGCACACACTCAACAAAATTGTCACCTTATTTAACAACATTTACAACAACGTTGCTTCGACTTATTATAGCGGTTGGAGCGACGACATGATTATGGAGCAAGCACGCACTGAGGCGAAAACCCATTTCCTCCACGATGACGTTTGAAAAATTTTACGTGATTATTCGAAATGGAGAGAAGCATTGTCCATGAACCCCGAGGCTGGTCCAAAAAGAACCAAGGTGAACGGCCAAGGCGCCTACACTAGCTCCGGCTCCTTCGATCTCAACGCCTCAAATCCTAACGTCGAAGGAGAGTCAACCCAAGAAGCTTGCCTAATGGGCCGAGAAAAGGCCAAAGGGGAAGAGCCAAAAACCAAGTAAAAAAATTTGTGAAAAATATGGGTTGTAGTATTTTTAATTTAATGTAATATTTAATATTTTATTTGTAATATTTTAATTTTAATGTAATTTTTTTATTTTAAGAATTATTTTTATTTTAATATAATATTTTTATTTTAACGAATTATTTTTATTTGAATGAACTATTTTTATTTGAATGAATTTGGGGTAGAAAATATTAAATGAAGTAGTATATAAAAGTTGGGGGACTAAAATAAAATTGTATTTAGTGAAAAGTTGAGTAGGCGTCCTGCGAGACTCTTAAAATAACCTCTAAATTACGGATAAAAAAGCTAAATGACTAAAAAATGGATACTTTAATAAAATAATAATAAAAATACTGAACAAACATCTCATAAAATAATTTTAAAAATCCTAAATTACGAGTACCATAATAGAGCACTCTCGGTATTTCTCAACTTAAAAAATTATGTAGGGCACTGCAACAAAAAATTTAAGAAAAGAGAAGGGAATTGCAGGCCGGAAGCAAATGCAGCCGCACATGCAGGCCCACCATGAAAATTTTCTTTTAAAACTAAACCAGAACAAATAGGGATGCAGCATTAATTCATGAAAAAATTCACCAACAGTTTCTTAAAATATATTATTTAATTTAATTTTATTTTGTTATTTTTTTAAAAATTTAAATTTAGTCTTTTTTTTTTATTTTATTTATTAATATTTTATTACTACATAAAAAATATAGAACGGGTTCAATTTTCTCTCTTTTAAAGAGAGAGAATTAATAAATAGAGATATTTTTTTGAAGTTAAATAGAGAGACTATTGAAAATGTTCTAAGACTATTTTTAATTTAATACTCTATTTTATAGTAATTTATTCTAAAAATACAACATTTATAATAAAAATATCTCTAATATACAATTCTATTTTTAACTCTAAAAAAATATTCTCTTAATATTCCTTCTAAATCACTTTTTTAATTGTTTTTTTACAAACTAAATATAAACCTAATTTTTTTAAATTATTTGTTAAACAAAATTAATTTTATAGATTGACTATATCATTAATTAGTTAAAACATACAAAAATCATAAAAAATATACAAAACAATGCAAAATAGTTTAACAAATAATTAATATTCATATAATTGAGAGTAATAAATATAAATAAAATTAGAATAAAAAATAAATAGAAACAAAGATGAAAGAAAATAATACAACTACAGTGCCATGATAGATTTGGTGCGGCACTATAGTGGAACTTAAAAAAAGCACCGAAAAAGGCAATGGGTTGGAGAGCCAACCCAGCATCATTTTCATATTTTACGAAAAAAAAGCTTTCAGATTATAATTATTAATTATTAATAAAATAGATAAATAGTATTCAAAAAATATTAAAAAATAAATATTTTATTAATAAAATAAATAAATAATATTGAAAAGTGAATAATAATTTTTTAAATTTATTAAAAAATTATAAATTTGTTAAAATTATTAATTATTTTATTAATAAAATATTAAAAATGTTTTAAATTATAATAAAAATAGAATTTATTTAAAATTTAAAATAAATAATAAAATAAAATATTATATTTTGATGGATTGGATGATAGGGTCGATGGTGGGATGCTCTAAATCATGTTCTCTCCTTCCAACCCATTGTCTTATCGAAAGTCAAATCTCACCTCTTTCTTTGTTTCTTTGTTTTATTAGAGCTTCCAATATCGTTCTCACCCCAGTATTAGACAAGAAGGTAGTTGCCTGGACGCCTCATGAGTGTGAAGGATACATCTAATCACCGGCGACGGGCTCTGCGAAACCCGTTTCGCTTTGCTAGGAGGTTGAGGAAGCAACAAAAAGTTTCTCCTAATGGATCTTCCAGACATTCATCCAATGCCAGTGCCGCAGCTCCTTCACATAATCCACAAGATCGTAGCAGCCCTGATAACAAACCACCACCTGGCCAGATGAACCAGAACTCAAATGGGTCCTCAACCCCCAAAAAGGTTGGGCTGTTTTATCTCCCAATATTCACATGTCTCCGACCTAAAAATTGACTCTGTACGTACGTCAAGCCTTCTGGTAGTTCTTTTTTTTTTATTGGCCTTCTGGTAGTTCATGTTGAAGAGTAAAATAAATTAAAATTACTTCTCTATGCTATTTGTGTTTCATTTGCATGGTTTCGTGTACTAAACTGTTTGCTCTGTTTATTTCCAATCATGTCCGTATGTATGCCTAAAAGATCTGTTATTTGTTGTGCATGATAAAATAATGGCTCAGAAACTTCACTTTGTGACAAGGAAACAATGAGGTAACAAAACAAACATCCGGCGTGCACAGAAAATTTGAGATGTCGACGCATATTGTTGAATCCAAAATCATGTTTAAATAGACAGCAAATGACAACTCTGTTAAAACAGAATTTGATTATTTTTCAAGTTTATTTACAAGAACAACCCTAAGAACCAAAGTGTACATACGAAATGATATAACATGAAAATCATATCCCAATACAACTTAGAAAAACACCAGTTACATTGTTTTTGTACTATTTGAAGGATAGAACAAACTGTTTGTATGTGATTATCTTTCCCTTGCACCTCCCCGTCTGTGGGTTTTTGATGAGGATAATGAACTCTCAGATCTTTTTGGTATGTCTCCATTATCAACTTCTATTCAGACTTGGTGATTTTGTTGATCCTCAAGGATTTGTTTGGGCTATGGTGGCTATTGTGGGGAGATCTTCGTTTGCAATCTCCAGGTCTCGGGTTTGGATCAAGCCACCCCTTGATTCGCTCTTTAACATTTGTGGTGTCTCATGGATGGCTCCAGACAAACCTGTAGGAGTCTTGGCCGTAATTCGGGATCATTGAAGCTTGTATTTGGATGGTGTTCTGAGAATTGTGGTTGCAGATTCACTTTCTCTCTATTTGGTTGGGCAAGTGGCATGGTGTTTTGACTATCACAACCAGCTTTTTGTTAATTTTAATGTTTGGTCGCTTGATCAAAGCTTTGTTTCCTGATGTAGCCGGTCCTTGGCGAATAGGGTAGTTATTTTGGCGGTATAGGCTAGTTATTTTGGATATTAGGATGATGCTAAGTTCTCCTAATATTGTTTGGATATTTGTTGATCAATCTGCTATTGTTGTTGCAGATATTCTTACTTTGCAAGCTTGTAATCATGCCTGCTTGTGGATTAGCTGTCTTACAATTCATTGTGCTTCAATGCACCTTGTAACAAACAATTCCAGCAATGAAGCTTTCTCTCAGTTAAAAAAAAAAACTGTTTGTATTGTGGTGATTTATTAATATGCATCAAGGATGCGAAGACCCCGAAGGAGGGGTGGGACACTTGCGTGCAATTTGCTCCTACAAATTAGGCCAAGTTCGAACAGCTTGAGAATGAGTTATTGTTCGCAAGGAGACATGAAGCTAAGTGAATGCTTTTCTCCAAAGTCAAATCTTTATGCAAGAAATTTCAAAATTGAATAACGCAAAATTTAATCGGTAATACAAGAGTAAGGATGTAACACTTGGCTCGTTTTTTGTTGGATTTTAGGGTGATTTTGTGTTTATTCGATTGGAGTATATGATCACAGATCACTCGTGTAAATGGCATGTTACTCGAGTGATGTGATTATTTTTTTAGTCCACTAGAACTCTAATCAACACCAAAAAAACTATGAAGTCTTTCAAGAATGCTTGTCAAGAAAATTAGATTGTTCCTGCAACTGATGAAAATAATTATAAGAGGCGACAATGTTGAATGTTAAGGTGCCTACATGAAAAAAAAAAAGGTTATTAATATGCTGATATGAATCTAACAATGAAGACAAAGACAAAAGATATAATTGTTTGTGGGCTATAGTTGGTTAATTGAAAAGAGAAAAAACCTATTGAATTAGACAGAAAAGACGTGAAAAAAGTGATGAATGGAGAGAAAAAAAATTAATGATCAATAAAAAAAAGAGTATTATAAGAGAGTATTCTTAGAATTATATATATATATATATTATTGACTAGTCAAAAGTATATATTCCACTATATAAATGCTTTCGAGAATATCTTTTCGTACACACATATATATATTATTGATTAGTCAAAAGCAAATGTTCCACTATAGATGCTTTCGAGAATGTCTTTTCGTACATATATATATATAGTTAATAGGGGAAATCTAATTTTTGGAAAGTTAAAAAATTTTATTTATTTAATCGAATAAAAAATTAATTTTTTAAGAAGTTAAATATTTTATTTTTTATTGATTTTAAGAAGTAAAGGATTAGAAAATTTAATTTTCTTAATTGATATAATTATATTTAAAAATATATTTTTAAAATAAAATTTATTTACGAATTTCTATTTATATCTAAAAATTTTATTAATCATTTTATAAATATATTTTTGATTATTTTATATAGATAATTTTTCATAAAATTTTATTAATCATTTTAAAAAAATATATTTTATATGAAATATTTTTTATTTAATTAAGTAAATTGATTTTTGTCAAATTTGAAAAATTGATTTTTCTTATAGATTTGTATGAACCATTAACTATAATTTTAATACTCATAAGAGATATATTTATATAATAAATAAATATTTTTTATTTAATTTTTTTATAATAATAATAACAAAAATATTATTTACTCTTTTCAATTTTTTTTAAAAATATATTTTTTATAAATTACACTTCTTAAAAATTTAAAATTATAATTAAATACAATAATATATTACTTTCAAAAATTAACTCCTAGAATATGTTATATTCTCCGATTGGTGATAGTCAACCAACCACAAGGTCTTTTCGTGCTGCTCACGCTGACCACTTTGTGCTACTCGAAAGACATTGTGGGCTTTTCCCACTTTGTGCTAATCTCCCTCTCCCTCCAATACCTTCTCTCTCCATTCCATTCTGACTGCGTATTCTTCGTCTCGTTTTCTCATCTAGTGTTTTCACGGCCCCACTAATCCTCCTCTCTCACTCTCCCTCCGATGCCTTCTCTCTCCATTCCATTCTGCCTGCGTATTTGAGACTCTGAGTCTTCAGCTCTGGATGCCATGGTTACCATTCGTGAGGCAGATCTATCGTGGATTAAAGAAGAAGACATCTGAAGAAGATCTGATTAATTTTTGAATTTGAGGAGACTTTTGAACTTAATTAGGGTAAGTTATTTTATTGTTCATTTTATTTGTTTTTCAAGAATTAAACTCACGACTACTTAGTGTTGAATGTGATTTTAGTATAACAAATTTTCAACCTCATTGGTAATTTTTATTGTAAGTTGCCTAGTGAGTTTAAATTTGTATTAATGATATATTTTTTTAAAAGAGAATAAAATTTTATGAGAAATTCTAAAGTCATGAAATTAATGATATTTAGTAGTTTTAATAAACGATAACGAAAAATTCAAAAATATATATTCCAATTTAGTTCGTGCAAGATTCTTTTTAAATAACGTATGTCAAAATTAATATAATATTTTTTTTTGATAACTCTAAAATTGATGTAATGTCAAAGACAACAATTATAAAAAATTGATATAATGTTAAAATCTTTGGAAAACATTGATAAATATTTACATACTTGCAACTTTTTTTTAATTTGTTTGCCTGGTTCTCCCTTATTCATTTTTCAGTAAATTTTCTTAATTAACCAGCTACATATGGTTGAACCAATAACCAGGTCTGTGCAATCAAGGATGGCAACACCAAGACAACATGCCATAGACATTGAGAAATTATCAGCTTCGATAAGAAGGAAAATCAAGATGTTACGTCCTTTATCAACCGAGTGTTGTATCTACAAAGTTCCTGATCGACTGAGACAAACTAAAGAAAACGCGTATGCACCACAAGTAGTTTCAATCGGTCCAATTCATCACCGAAACAAGAAGCTAAGAGCAATGGAAGAGCACAAAATAAGGTATCTCGAAGATTTTCTTGAACTCAGCCAGGTTAGTTTGGAGAAATGCTTTGAACTCGTACTAAAGAATGAAGCAAGATTGCGTAATTGTTATGCACACGTTATTGAGCTCAACAGTGAGAATTTTGTGAAAATGGTATTGACGGATGCGACTTTTCTTATCATGGTATTATTATGCAATTATTTCGAGAGCCTGTCAAAAGACGCCGATCGGCTTTTTCAAAAACCGAATATGATGCACGACATAAGATATGACTTATTGTTGCTTGAGAATCAGCTTCCGTTCTTTATTTTGGAGGACTTGTTTATCCAAAATACAAAATGTTCTTGAGGGAAGCTTTGATCTATCTCAGCAACCATATGATCACTTGAACGAAGAAACGAAAATGATTATAGCTGCTTCTGAGTTCATTAAAAACGGAAACTTTATACACATCCCAGAGAGAGAGCTTCCCCCTAGAGCAGAACACCTTCTTGACCTGTTAAGAAATCTTTTAAAACCAGCAGACTGGAATCCTCATAGAAAGGCGGCTAAATCTTTGCACATGCCTACTGCCCGACAACTCTATCAAGCCGGAGTCAAGTTCGAGATTGGATCCAATCAAAATATGTTTGATATCAAATTCGAGCAAGGGATACTGAAGATTCCGCCATTGTCAATTCACAGGTACACAGAATTGATATTCCGAAATCTTCTGGCCTTCGAGAGAGCCCATTACCTTGACCCTATTTATGTTAGTTGCTACTCTATTGCAATTTGTTCAAAACAGCATAACTGGTTTAATCATTTTCCATGGAATTGCGATTTTTAGGGAACATTGAGGAAAACTTATATCACCAAAATTGGTGTGAGCCTTATGAAGGCTCCAATGGGAAGTGATAAATAAATATCTGTATAAGCAAATATGGGATGATGATATATGAACAAATAATGGGATAATTCAACCACTAAATAAGAAACACTAATAGCGTTATCAATTACTGCCATGATCACGTTTGAACTAAGTCCTGATAGAACCACGATCTGGTAGTACCGGATATTTTAGGCGTACACTGTAACGTGTATTCTTAATAGCCATTAGACTCTTTCTTCTTTGTTGCGCTCCTTGACTTCCATCACTTTCCCTTCTCTATTGCATCAGCCACTACAAGAAAAAGTCAGCCTTGCGACCAAAAGAATTGGTAACAAAAAAGAGGTTTTAATCGCAAATATCCTGTTGCGATGAAATATTCGTCGGAAAAAATTTCCTCGCAAAAGAAAATTTGCGACGAACTAAATTTGCGTCCTAAAACCAACGACGGAGTCAAACGGCCATATTGCGACGAAAGGGTCGCTAAATTGTTACAATAAAAAATTTGCGACGAATTCGTCGCAATATAAGAATTCTGTATTTCTTTTTTATTTTATAAATTTTTGTATTTATTATTATTTAATAGTATTAAATTATTTAATATAAATGAAAAAAACTAAATGAAAATATTTAAGATCCGAAATAATTCAAAAATATATTTAATATTTAAATGTTAAAATACTTTAAAACAACAACAACAACAATAATAATAATAATAATAATAATAATAATAATAATAAATGTCCAACAAAATTTTTTCAAAGAGACTGCATAATTTATTAAAGCTTAGGATTCCTAGTTCTGGTCAATGGAGTTCATTTAAGATAGCTCTAATAAAATATTAGGGGAACATTTGTATACATATTTTAATGTAGTTGCTAAGAAAAATGACAACAGTGAATGAGAAAACTCAGAATTTTTCGGCTCATAGTTAATTTCAATGTTTATTTTCTTCCTTTCCTATTAAGTGATGAGAACAGATGAGTACTTAAAACTATTGAAATTAGTAACGTTTATCCGCCATGAAGTAAGGATTAAAAGAGAGTTGGCGTTTTCATATATACATTAGAAAAACAAGTTGCAACTAGTACTTTATTTTATGAAAGTATTTGAAGCCAAAAGAAAGCAATACATTTCTAATGAAAACGTACGGCACGGTACTATCGGTATTTACTTGAGGAAATATTATCCTCTTACTATTACAATCCAAACAAAGCCCTAACCTATAATTGTTAGTTTTAATTAATTTTCTTTATATTTAAAATTCGAACTTGAAACATTTGATTAAAGGAAAAAAGATTTGCGCCATTTTACTACACAGTTTTTTGCATATAATCAATAATATTGTTAACATACAGCTATTGTAATATAAACAAGGACTCATAATTAATTCAGTGCTAATGATTTTGATTTCCAATTATAGTGAAGCAGATAAATCATGTGGCCTTTTTGATAAGTCAAGGCTTGCATTTTATTCATCAAAAACTAGTTATAAGCTCGGTCCATATATAAGATCATGAGTGAAAAATTCTGTCTCTAAAATCCACATTGAGAAAAGTAAGTCCTACTTATCAAAAAAATAGTGTAGAAGCAGCCTGCATATATAAACCAAGAACAAAAATAGAAAGGCATATGAGGAAAAACATACGCATCGAGTTTTCGCCACATCTCTAATCATGATATTTATCTCCAAAGCATCGATATAGCAGCATATTTTCCTATCGCCATTAAATAAACCCAATTGTGCTCCTAGCTCCAAGGTTCTATAAATTTCCTAACAAACTTCCTCTGTTGCTTGGTAAGAGAATAAAATTAGATTGTGATTCTTGATCAATTAATCTGATTCAATCTCTTCTATCACATCATTTAAATAATCTGAGGTAAGCTCCCGCTTGGACCCAATCTTTTGGCCTTTCTTTTCGTCTAATTCATGGTTAACTCTACCAAAAATGAGATTCCATATCATTATCACAACCATCAATGATTAGGTGGCTGCATTTAGGAATTAATTGTTTGAAAACAGATCAACTATATAAATCACTAATTATTCTTGCTTGCTAGCTAGTCTTTTTAAATGTGAATAATTATGAAATTCATCTTACTTAAGAAGCATAATCTAAATTAAACAAAGACGAATCCTATAAACATTCCTTAGCAACCTCATAGTCGGATGAAATAATTGCATAACAACTGGATTGGCTGCTTCCCCAAATTTCAAATGGGTATTATTGTAATACCCTATCCATTTTGGTTATGATCTCTATAAACTTCTGATCTAGCTTAATTTGATCTTTGGAATGATTGGATTTATGATTGATGATCTTGAGATGTTTAATCATGTTTTGAGTATTTAAAGTCTTTGATTTTATGATGGAATTCATAAAGATTGAATGGAAGAAAGGAAGAAATGATGTTGGTGAAAATCAGTCATGAAACGCGCGTTTCCTTGGTCAGCCACACTACTTGTCGTTTGGCTTGCTGTAGTTCGCGAAGAAAAGATGTAGTCTGGTGCGACACGAGCGTCTCAGAAGAGACAGGCACGTCTCGTCACCTGTAGAATTGTTTTTAAAAGCCCCAAACCTAATCCCTTTCGTTTCCTTCCACATTTTCCACTCCTATCAACTCAAAACTCATCCAAATCTCTTTCTCTTTGCCTCTCCTTGGATTTACAACATCTCTTGAGGTAAGAACGACATTCCAACTTGGTTTTCTTTCATTTTTGCACATTTATTTTGATAAAATGGTTGAAGAATGAAAATGAGTATAGATGAGCTAGGGTTCAGTTTTGCTTTGATTCTAGGCTTGATTGGAAGTTGTTTTTGGTTGATTTATGTCTAAGGGACATGGAAGAACATGATTCTAAGTAGAAATTGAAGGATGATTGTTGTTTGTTGAGGGAACCATGAAATCCGAATTTCAATTTGGATTTTCGTGATGATATTGAGTTTATTTGTTAAAATTGAGGTTGGATTCATGTTTAGGACATCGATTATAGTCAATGTGGGTGAATGGAAACTTTGGGTATCGATCAAATCGAGTTTTTTATAATTTTGTAATTTTTAGAAAGGTCCAATCTAGTTTCAGAATTTTAGAAAGTTGTGATCCAAATCTGTAAATTTGGAGAATCTTGCACAGATCTGTAATTTTGGGAAACTTGGACTCTCAATTTGTAATTTCGGAAAAAGTTGAGGACCAGCTTGTAATTTTACAAGTTAAGGACTAATTTATAAATTTTAACTACTTTGAGGACTAGTTAATAATTCTAGAATATTTTGAGGACTGATCTGGAAAATCTACTCTGAGATTTATTATGTTTTTGTAATAAATGTTTTTGTTGGATTTTGATGGTTTCCCAAAAAAATATTATGCTTTAATATTTATTATGGTTTCGGCAGTAAATCTTTTGTTTTGGATCTTAAGATATTTCATAAACATGTATTTATTTGGGATGAAAAATATTTTTGGAATAATACTATGTTTAGTATTTTGCGATGTTTTCGCTAATAAATGTTTCAGTGGAACATTTCATTTATTGAATAAACAAGATGTATATTCAACATGTTGCCTGTTTAGATATTTGTAAATAAATATCTGTATATGTTTTTTATAAACAATTTAGATACGTGGACGCCTTTGTTACGGGGATAAACGTAACATTTGGTATACCAACGTTATGATAAGTCCAGCTACCAGGGTTGCCAGTAGCCATGTTTTCTGATCTAACACATGATTTGATATCGAGTGTGGTGGAGTCCACAATCATCACTGTTATTGTTACTGTTATTGTTATTGGTCCTCTATCACCGGTATTATGTTATTGTTATTGATATTATTATAATTGTTTTGAAAAGGGTTTTCGATCACTATTATCTATATGGCGAGTGTATTGAAAAGTATTATGATATTGTTACTGATATTACTGCAACCGTTTTTGAAATGGTTTTTGATAGCCATCACCTAAATAACGCATGTGTATTTATACATGAATTTTTGGATACACTTCTCTTAAGTATTTCGGTAAGTTTTCTCCTAATATATATTTTGAAAAAAAAAATATTATTATGACTTTGAATTAGTTTTGGGAAAACATATATGAATTTTGGTAAATGTTTTTGCAAGGGAAATATTTTGGCT
>CAODLS010748909.1:0-11321 GCA_948243855.1 Flueggea neowawraea
ATTCCTCCAATTTTTTCCAGAAAAACAGAATTTTCAGTTTGGTCCATTCGTTACAAAAACACACCAAATGATCCATAATCCCGAACCAAGCATAACCCGATGTTCCCGATAGTTACAATAAACTCTAAACAACTCATTGAACCTAGATCTAGCTTCAGTTTACATCCAAAACCGAAAATCAAATTTTCGGACCAAATTGACCCATTAATGAAAAATCATCAAATCTCCATTCTTAAGCTAAATTAAAGTTCATTCAACCTTAATCTATCATTATCCCACAAAAACCAACTCAAAACCGTCCAAAAATCACAAAAATTAGAACTCAAAATCATCAAAAACCCAAATTCAGCCCAAAAATCGAAAACTAACCAAAACCAGTCGATTCAACCATGAAACCAAGCAAAAGTTGGAGAGAGAAAGAGGAAATCACCTTATCTTGGGGTGGAAATGGAAGAGGAACGAAGAGAGAGAGTTCTGGAGAGAGAGACGTTTTCTGGTTTGATGAACAATATTTGACGAAGAAAGAAGATGAATGTCGGTTGGTTTGGTCGGTCGGGTCGGCTGGCTTTAAAAAAGGTAGCAGCAGCCATAAAATTTTTAATTTCTTATGGGCCAAATTTATGTCACACATAAATAATCCAAAACAATATTAATAAGTGAATTAAATTAAAAGCTCATTACATTAATGGATTATATCTTATATCATAAATAATATATAAATTATAAAATCTTGGATTATTAGTAATTAATCAAATTAATTATCCTAATAATTCATTTATCAAACGAGAGAACATCTGTAATCCAATCCAATTCATTTTAGTGTGTGACCCATAAACCCACTTGAAATTGGCAATGAGCCTCGTCCTAAATACTTGGACCCAAAATCTATAAGCGGTATCCAGTAATACATTATGGTAACCCAAAATTGAGTGGCATCGGTGATCTGAGTTGACCTTTCACAATTTGATATTTAGTCATTTTGTCTCACGATATCTATATTAAGCATAATGCATGGTCACATGTCAACCTTATATACTTAATGCATTTCTTGATCCCAAGTAAATTGATATACAAATGACATTGATAAACCCTTTTTTCATTTCATTTGAGCATGCATACATTCCATCAATCCTACTTATCTAGTGGCATAAAGATATCACTCTTTATAAGAGGAACAAATCCATCACTCTCTCTATCACTCCTCTAAAATATTCATGACATATCCAATCATAGCCTTTATGGTTACCCTGTTATGGATAACGTTTGACTAAGTCAAAATATGTGATTCCTCATGTGGGAGTCGATAGGGAGTTTCAGTCAGAAGACTCAAATATCACCACTATATGAAAGCTACTTGTGACATTGATCCATAAAGTGCTTTCATAGCAGGCCAGTCCAATACATGTTCCCTAACATGTATCTATATTCTAAGTGATATCCCATATCCATAATCAGTAAAACGTGATTATCCTCTTAGCAACATACTAACCTTGGTTTGTTATTTTTTCTATGATAACAATCGATTAGGGACTTTTAGAATAGTATTCTTTTTACCTTATGGTTTTACTATCAAGTCACACTCGATAACATACGGAATAATAAACTATTCATGGAAGTTTTATTGTCATAAACAATATAATATTTCATAGATATGAAATGAAATGTCTCTTTATTAATTGATAAATCGAATGACAATGCACATAAATGATTGGACTAGGGCACCAAAACTAATAGCTCGACCAAGTCTGATCGAAGACGATGATGCACTTCTCGATCACATAGTTCCACGTTATTTTTTAGGTATTGTTGAAATCCTTCATTGCACCCCTGTGTCACGAGTATTGGAGCTTCATCTTCATCATCGTACCAATTTGTAATGTTATCACATTCGTCCTCAACAATCATATTATGCAAGATTATACATGTGTAAATTATATCTTTTAAATTTTTCTTGTACCAAAAGCGAGTGGTCCACGTACAATTGCTCACCGAGATTGAAGAACGCCGAATGCTCGCTCAACATCCTTTCTTATAGTTTCTTGCATTTGTTTGAACTTAAGCATCTTTGGGTCTTCTGGATATGAAAAACTTTTAACAAACGTTACCCATTATGGATATGTACCATCAATAAGGTAAATATCCTTTTGTATATGTTGTTCCATTAATACTGAAACGAACTTCTAGAGCATACTCATGCAATACATCATTAAATAACGGTGATTGGTTGAGCATATTTCTATCATCATTCAAACTGGCAACTCCAAAGTATGTGTGTCATATTTACAAGTCTGCTGAATCTATTGCTTCCGGCATAATTGCAGGACCCCCTTCATCATCTCTAGTGAATTGACCTTTCCACGCAACTGAAAAATTTTTCCAGTGCCAGTGCATGCAATCTATACTTTCGAGCATACGTAGGAAGTCGTGACTCTCTGAATGTAATTGAAGTAGACGTTGATCATCTTCATTGTTGGGTTTTCTCAAATACCGTGGCCAAGAATTTCTACAACACACCGGCAAAAATTGAATAAACATTGCATCGCAGTATATTCATCGATCCTAATGTACTAGACATGATGGTTGGCTAATCCTCCATATGCCAATTGTCGGATAGCCGCAGTGTATTTTTGAAGGGGTGATACCAGTCGCATCAACTCTCAATTGGAAATATTCTAAATGATTTTACGCCTTGCTCATTCTAAATCTTTGCTGAAATATATGTTCGGGATAAATCAGATGATCAACGAAATAATCTATTTTATATATATATATATATATATATATATTATATAAAAGTATGAATGTGAAAAATCAAAAAAAGAAAAAGTCTTAACTACCTTTAATTTAATTGAATGATATCTTAATGTCACCTAAAAAATAGCAAAAAAAAATTGAAATAAACTTTTTTTTAAGGCCATATCTACGTAAGGCACGCCAAAACTGCAAAGTTTTTACCTTTTTCTTATCTTGAATTTTCTCTATATATATATATATTTATGTAATTAACCCACCCGAAATACTGTTTGCAAACCATTGCTATGATTCTTGGTTCATCCAAGCTTTGGAGCAGAGAACTCATTCAGCAGGCAAGCGTATAGACTCTTTAGTTATCGTTGAATTTGTCTTAAAATTCCTGTCCTTGGTTCTCCGATTTTGAATGTTGGCCGAATTTTAGATCGGTGGAGTTAGTCGTGCTTCTTACAATAAATTTAAGTTTTCCTTCAAACTTTGAGCCAGTTATCTTCCCCTTAATTATGTTTAAGAATGTTCTATTATTAAAAAGTTCCTAACACTAAATTTGTTATCGATACTAAAAATACAATTATAAAAGTCTTAAATAGCCGTACTATACTAGAAATATAAATAAAGCGAAATAAAAAAGATTGAAAATATTCTTCTTTAAAAATACTAATTTAGTTATGTAAAAGTAAACGATTTTTAAATTTATTTGTTACTCACAAATAAAGGAATTTTAAATTTAAATGTTAATTAACCCATTATTTAGAAAGTCTTAAAATATTTTTTTAGAAGATCAAATGTATGGTTTTCATTGATTTTTTCGGTCAATAACAAATACTTATTGTCACCTACGACATATTTGTTGTTTGAGTTCAAATGAAGCTAAAACTAACTAGAAACATACGTTGGAGTATAATTAACTTACGTTCATAACTTTATCTAGGAAGAAAATTACTACAATAATTTCTGGTAAATATGTACATTAAGATTTGATATTTATTACCATAACCAAAAGAAAATCAAAAGTGAATTACATACCAAAGAATATATGATTGTGTTATATTGATCAAGAGAATAAAGGAAAAAGGTCAAAAAATTAATAGTGCTATAAACATTCTTTACAATTGAATTGAGAGATATAATGTGTCAATGTAAGTAGATCATATCTTTCATACTATTACTTTTCAATTCTAAGTGATAAGAAATGAAAGAAAAATTAAAAAATAGACAGTTTTAAAACCATAATAAAAAAGATAAATATAAAAGTTTCATACGAATCCTCTACAAAAATAATAGAAGCAAAAGAGAATATATCTGTGTTCTTCAATAATATTGTAAGAGAAAGTTGCATTTGAAGCAAAAATTTAGCTAATGCTCACTAAAAAAAGAATAATAGTGTTACACATGTAAAATTTGTTCCAAGAAAATGATTTTTTTATCTAAAGATGACAAAACATACCAACTTGTGGTAAACAAATATTTTATCAAGAAATATAACTAAAACAAACTACCAATAAACTTCCTAATTGAAAATAATCAGGATAGCAGTGAATGGATTGAGGATCAAATGAAGTGGATTCTGTAATACAAAGATGAAATAAAATAACTGTTTAAACTTCTAGGACAATAAGGGTGAATATACCCTACATTTTTTCAATCATTAAAAGGACAAAAAAATTAAAAAATAATTTTATTTTTGAAGAATAATTTAAATTTTTATCCTACAGTTGTATGTGGATCTTTACGCGAATAAGAATCGAGGCAATAACAATAGATAAATTTACGAGTGTATCTTACTTGGACAAGAAAGATGTAACTCTAAAAACATGAATACATTACTTGAACAGCATTTTCAAACTCACACTAGGAGTTGTTTCAAGAATAAGAAACTCAAAACTCTTTTAGAAAAAAATTCATTTTCTAACTCAGTCTATTGAAAACCGGTAAAGGACAAATACAAAAAACAAATTCTAGAAAAGGCTAAGCTAATGTTGGTATAAAATAAAGATCATACATTTCTCTTATCTTTCAAAGAATTAATTCTATAAAAAAATTGATTTTCTATTGAAGGAATTGTAATTTAAATTGATGTGATCAAAATGGTACGTGCCTTTCTTTGGAGAATAACTTTTTGTCGACTTCATATTTTTAATATATTTTACTTTCTTTTGTATATAAATTTAATAATTTTTTTAAAATACAATTTATTCGATGGAGAGTACAAAGAAGAGAAAAAAATACAATGCATTAAATGATGATAAAATAATACTATATATTAAAAGAACCATTAAACGGAGAGATCCCAAAAGAGTCTAAAACACACAAAAAGACCTTTTTTTATGCAAAATGCAAATGAAAGTAAATTAACAACATTATTTTACTTCAATTATCATAAATACTTTATGGTAGAGAATAAATAGAACTAAAAAGTCAATGTAAATTAACTAGACAATTCTTCAACTACACAATTCCAATTAATAAAATTTAATAACAATGAATAAATATCAATTCTTTAACATGTATTCCTAAATTTTGGCAATGTCATAATTGTTTTTTTTTTCATTCAATAATGCACGATAGACACTAAGTAATTTTGTTTTGGAGAATAAATGTTTGAAGGTCCGAAATTTTGTTATATTAGTATTTATAATAAAAACAATGAGTAACATGAGAAAAAATTAGTTAGTCTCTATTTTATATTATCCAATTACCCTTTGTTTAATTCCCTTTATAAATCTATCTACGTCTAATTTAGTAGATTTCAATTCAATTAAAACACCAACTTATCAATATGCTTGTAATTTAGTAGATTGTATCCAATTCTGTTCAATCCAATTGCACGTGTTCTCAGTTTAGAGATTGAAAAGAAATAGATTGTACACCTACTTATTAATCCAACTAAATAAAAGGATAAAAAAGAAAACTAAATAAATAGATTGTGAAAGAAAACCAAATAAATAGATTATACACACTTAATTCTAATTTACTATCAAATTATAATTTCTCTTTCTATTGTTTTAGAGTAAAATTGTGTGTCAAATTTTATTCTTTATTTACTATTCGAAAAGAGCTTGTTTAAATAAAATCATGCATATAATGAGGTGATATATGCTTGAATTTCTACTTTTAATTTAGTTTAAGCCAATTGATATAAGGAATCATATCATTTATAAAAAGCCATGAGAAAGAATCACTGCAAATTTTTTTTCAGATAAGTACTGTTTTGAAAAATTCAACTTGCTCGATTGAAATAAAAGAAAAAGGATTTAAAAAATTAATTTTAGAACTCTTATGAAATTCAAATTAAATTCACGTTAACAAAGATAAGAATCCTTCTATAACTAAAATACATGTTAACAAAGTTCACAAAGATTTAAATTCTTCAGTAAGTAAGATAATTTAAATACATGATAATTATACCTTGGTGTTTTGATAGTGATGTATACTTTAGTTAATTTAATGAAAAATTATTATTTTGGAGTTTCAGAGTCCTGGTGTAGTCAAATCAACGCTAATTAACTAAATTATTAACTAAAAATTAAAATTAGATTCATCACTTTTCTATTAAAATATTTTTGAATATCTTTTCAACTAAAATTTTACAATGAATTTTAATTAACAATTAATCACATAATAATAAATCTAATAAAAAATTTAAAATTAGATAAAAATATTATAGTATTATATAATATCAAATAATAAATATAATAAAAAAATTACAACCTCATCTGCTGCAGTTTCAGTATGCCCATCAAGTATATTTTTTTAGCGCATTTTTCAGAGGTTTGACCATATTACAACGACCCTCGAAAATTTGGACGTTGGGACGTAAGCATTCTCATAAGAAAAGTAAGACCAGAGAGTCAATCAATGGTCATTAGGGCCAAGGCCACAACATTCAACCTAAGTGGGGACGTGAGTTTTTCATTGGAGGCACAAGCAGATTGGGGATCTCTTGGTGCTGTAAGTGTCAGAGGAAACACCTCGGGTAGTGCGATAAGCCAAATCGTAATTGTTATTCTTGCAGGCTATACGACCATATGATAGCCGAATGTCCCCCCAATAGAATTGCTATCAAGTCTCAGATGGGTCAATTTATGTTTGGAGGTATCAGCCATGGCAGATACCTGCAGTGCGGTACGTGTGAAAAAAGACATACCAGGTTATGCAAAAAGGCCACGGGTAGATGCTTTGTTGCAGACAACTAGGGCACAAGATAGTTAAGTGTCCTCTCAAATATGGGAAGGGAATTCAGGTAGGGCCGTAAGTGGCTAGAGGCACGAGCGCCGGTTCTGAGACAGGTTCCACTAAGACTGATACACCCTTATCCCTATATATATATATATATATATATATATATTATTCGGTTTTGGTGTCACATTTTGTCTGTCGCATTAACCTTCGTTAGATACTCTAGGTCGGTAGTGCACTCGATAGAGGAGATTCATTGAAGGGAATTTGGACGAGGGTTCCTTATTCTTTTGAGTGAGATATTATTTGATTCTGTAGTGCGAGAATTTGTTGGAGTGTTATCTTCAAGTAGTGGATGATATAATGGACTAGCTATAACAGGCATGGTGAACTTGATATTTTTCATGTTGCCTGAATTGTAAATTTTAGAAAATAGAAATTTAGATTTGTAATTTTAAGAAATTTAGGCTAGATTTTGTAATTTTGGAAAAGTTGAGGGTTGACTTTTAAATTTAAAATGCTTTGAGCTTTGATTTATAAATTCTAAAAAGTTTGGGGACTAAGTAATAATTTTCTGAAATCGCAGGGACTAAATGATAATTTTATATAAGTCGGGGACTAAACTATAATTTTACATAGATTCCAATTTTTGAGGTTTTAGTATTAGATCTTCGACCGAAATAAGTTTTTCTTCGTCATACGAGTGTATGCATCTGCATTTGCATTGTATGCATTTTGGTATCACCACAATACCAGTCTCACGTCTTTGATTCTGCTCTAATAATTGTTTCAGCTTCGTGTTCCGGTCAGCGAGTTCAGTCAGCCATCAGTGGTGCGTGACTGGACCATTCAGTTTGGATATCCAAGTGAGTGGAATGACAACTTCAAACACATAGGCTATGTCTTCTAAATCTATATCATTTTTGATGTGTCTGGACCTTTACATGTAATCTGGAACAAATAAAGGATAAAAAACCCTAAATTCGACTTACATGAAATCCTCTGCTATGAAATCCTATATGAAATCCTGCTTATATATTAATTGAAATTCTAAAATATTTATCATGTTTATAAATGTTTTTGCTGATCTAAGTATTCTGATCAATAATAAGACAAATGTTTTTTGAAACGAATATTCTACTGAATTGGTATTTTCTCTGAAATAAAGATTATTTATTTCATTTGGTTTATGTTATAGATTCGGTGGTTATTAGTTTGTTACCTATTTGGCTATATTCTTATTGGGATGACAAGAATTTTCAATTTTGATCTCTGTAATAATTATGGTTTAATTATTCTGACTCGATACACCTTTGTTACGGGCAGAGGTGTTGCCGGTTCGCAAATCGCTGGTTCTGGTTCCTGGAGTGGGGGAACTGGAACCAAACTGCCCATAGGTAGTTCTGGGCGGTTTGGTTCCAGTTTTGACTACTTTGGTCGGTTCGGTCAGCAGTTCTGGTTCGAGTTTAATCAGGTTCAAATTGATTTTTTTTATTTAGAAAGATTGAACCTTTAGTTTTGGTTCAAAATGCTGGTTTAAGAGAGTTAAATCCACTGATTTAAAAACTTAACCGCTGATTTTGGTTAAAATTGTTGGTTTTTAAGGGTTGAACAGCCAATTAACCGACATTTCAACCGGACGGCTCAAAATGGTTTGGAACTGGCGGTTTGACGGTTTTCAGAGGGGTGAAACTAGAACCTAAACCGTAAACCCTTCAGTTTTGGTCGACCGATTCCAATTTGATTCTGGTTTTGACCGATTTGACAGGTCCGGTTCCAGTTCGGTTCGCCGATTTTGGTTCCATTTTCACACTTGTAGTTACGGGGATAAACGTAATATTTGGTATACCAATGTGAAAGTTAAATTACCAGGGTAGGTCGTAGCACTCAGTTACCAAGGTAGGTGGTAATTAGTGTGTCTAGCTAATACACGTGAACTATATGTTTCTAGTGGCGGAGTCCACATATGTTTCTAATGGCAGAGTCCACGTATATTTCTAGTAACAGAGCCCACATATGATCCTAATATTGGATCTAGACATTGGTCCCCTGTCAGGTTGTTTAGTATTAAATAATTTTGGTCGAGAAATAATAAATTTGGTGAGACTGTATTATTGCTCATTCTCTCGTAGTATATTGTTCTGTAGTTTGACGGGGTATATCTTGTTGGAGCGCGTGGACTGCAATGCTTACGAATGTACTTAAGATCATTTTCTGCCTATCACAGCTTTGAGACCCTTAGGGTGGACGGTGACCTATTTTGAGCCATTAAGGTTGTCTACTATTAGCCCTTTTGAGTCGGGTATTGTAATACTCCGTCCGTTCTGATGAATTACTTTGTAGTATTTCGTTCCGTTCCGACAAGGTCCTCTATAGAACCCCGTTCGATTTCGATTGAACCTTGTCCAATCCCGATTTGATTCTGGAATGTTTTCGATGATGTTTAGATTTTTAAAGTGATGTTTTGGTGTTTGAAGATGGTTAATGGATGTATCTTGAAGGTTTAGAGGTTGTAGAGCCCCAAGGATGATTTAGGACAAGTTTGGAAATGAAACACTTCAAGTATGTGGGTTGAAGGGGTGAGAACATACGTTGGCCTTAGGTGCAACATACATCATCTGAAAATCATTCACAACGTATGTTGTGAGAAGATAATGTACATTATCTAGAAGAAAAAACGATCAACGTACGTTGGTTGTATATAACGTACGTTGTGCTGCTACTTTTTCATAACAGAAGCTTCTGATGCAATTTTTGAGCCATATAACGTACAATGAAGGTATGAGACGTATGTTAGAAATGTCTAAGACGTACGTTACCCATAGAATAACGTACGTTGCTTTGTAAGAACACTAAAACGGTGTGTTTCTATCCGTGGGTGTTTAAAACACCCAAACCCAACCCTTCTTCGTAAAAAACGCCATTCTTCACTCATTTCACTCTCAAATCCATCTCTGGACGTCTCATATTGCTCCTCATCCATTCCTTAACATATCTGGAGGCAAGATAAAACTTCTAATCCCTTCATTTCATCACTTTTTTTTCTTTTATTTCTTGTTTTAGGCTTTTCAATTTTGTTTCGGTTCAGATGTTGCTTATTATTGCTGAATTGTGAACAACAATTTTGGAAACTACAAAAATATTCACGTGTCATTTATTTTCTTTGTTGTCTCATTGACTTGCTTGTGAAAGGTCTCCTATCAGGCATTTTGTATGCCTGGAATTTCTGTGAAGACATATGTTGTTTCCTTTCCTTTTTTTTTTTGATAAATAGCAGAAAATCACTTAAAAAACCTCTAAGCTTGATGAGGCTAGATGGATCTTTCTTGATTAGATTTCTTCTGTAGCTTCAACGGAAGCTGAATTAATATCATCTCCAGTTTTTTCTCTCGTTTTACAAGCTCGTTTGCAATATATTTCTGGCGGGAATTTTTACTTCAATACCATTAGACTATCATTCTATTGAAATTTATTAGAAATCATGATGTTATAGTTTCCTTCTTGATTGTTAATACTCCATTGGCACAGTTTATATATATTTTTCTGTTAAATGTGTTAATGTTGCATCAATTCGAAGATGTTATTGATGATGATCAAGAAAATGATGGGTCAATTGATGTTATCGTCCCATCAGATGCTTGGAATGATTTTCGTGATAACTTAGCAAATAAAATATATAATGAATGGAGATGAAGAAATCATTTGGGTTTTAGAATTCGTTGCATTAGGAATTGATGTAGTTAGACTTTTTTTGTTCTAGTTTTTAGAATTAAATGATATTTTACAGATTTGTCATTTAACAATTTTATTATATTTTAATAATTTTTTGTTCATCATTTATTAAGTTTTTTTGTTTATTATTTATTTATTATATTTTATTATTATGTTGTTTACACACTTATTTAAATAAAATGACAAAAGTATAATATTTAACTCTATTTAAAAAATTAGGGACAAAATAATCTTTTTAAATAATTTATATTCTATTCCTTATAATATTGCATTTAACCAAACAAACGAATAATATAGAATTGTTATTCTATTCCATCAACCAAACAATGGAATATAATTGTTATTCTATGGAATAACAATTCTATTTCATGTCTGTCACTACCCATTCCCGGGACCATGACCGGCGTACGAGGTGAACCGTCTATGGGAGCCCGGCCCATCCCGCACAAGCCTGCATAGTACAAAACTTCTACCCAAATATCATATTTAAAGAAATATGAAAAACAAATAAAAATATAATTTTTGTTTATTAAAAACAAAACATATATAATATTAAGTGCGGAAATTATTTCAAATTAAAACATTTGAAATGTCAGAAACATAAACGCATCCCACAGGAACCCGGTGTGGAGCATCTAACAAATCATACAAATGGGCCC
>CAODLS010749143.1:0-11739 GCA_948243855.1 Flueggea neowawraea
GTTTCATGATAGCACCAAATACATTGACATCAAGTATCATTATATTCGAGAGTTGGTGAAAGACAATGAGATTGTGGTAGAGTTTTGTTCGAGTGAAGATCAAGTTGTTGATATTTTCACAAAGCCATTAAAGGTTGATTCATTCGTGAAGTTGAAGACAATGCTTGGCATGGTGAAGTTTGAAGAGCTTGGTTTAAGGAAGGCAATGTAGGATTATTAAACTAAGTTAAATTAGGATTTATTAATAGAGTTGGAGTTTGTTTCTATATTAATTAGATTTACTTGTTTTTGTAGAATTTAGATTGTGTTATTATAAATAGATGTGTTGGGATCTTTATTGTAAGAACAAGAATAAGATCCATAATCAATAAAATTTATGAGTGTTTGGCGCCCACATTTTTAGACATCTTGCATGTCCAAAAACCTTTATTGAAATATGTAATGTACTTCATGAAAATTTTTACGACAAGAAAATCAACATTTATCAAATATGAATTTGTTTAACTAATTGCTAAAAACATGGAAATGAACTTTGAAGCCAAGTAATTTTACGTTGTTTCCTTTTTCACTCATGAGAGGTGATTTAACTGATAAACAAATAAATATTTCTACGTTAAATTTTGGATTTAGATTTCTCGGGAATCACTTGTTGAAAAAAATAACACATTGTCTCTTGAATAGAGTTAGATAGATGGTGCAAATTAAGTATCATATTAACCAATAATTCACATATATGCAAATTGTTTTTCAACGTGAAAATCACAGTGTCTTTTAATCTCTTTACCAGTTTAGGCAGACCACTTGAGTTTCAATATTGCTATTAGTGATTTTTTTTTAAAGAACTATCAATGAAATTTGCAGTAATTTTCTGGGTAGCAACAGCAAATTTTTGGGATTTGGTTAAAAAATTAGTAGAGTTTTGAGAGTAACAATAACATTTGACTAAAAGTACATCTCATGCTTTAGGAGAAAGCAACAAATGTACTTTCACACACCACTTTTTTTTTTAATGATTAAAATTATTCTTTACTATTACTCTAATATATACTCAAACAATCTACAATTCAGTTATATCAGTTGAGTATATAAATAACAATACATCATTAACAATATTGAGGTAATCCTTAAAACTATATATGTAAACTTGATTAAGTGTGAAACTGAGAAAAATTACACAAGTTTGTGAGTCATATATAATATCCAAAGTGGAGAAAGATGCGATGGAAACATGGGGCATAGGTGCATGGGACTGACCCAAAAAAATGAATACACATGCATGTGGGTGAGACCTTATCAAATGCGACATCACACAAATTTAATGACACTCATTTTCCATTGACACTTCTCTTGCTTGTTTTCTCATTACATTCTTCATTTCTCTAATTTCCATGTGATTATCTCCCTCTTCTCCGCCGCCACTTTCATCATCTTCAATTTTAGTAGCCACCGCCAACATATATAACCTAATTATAATTATACTTGGAATATTAACGATTCTTTTCTTTTTTTCTTTATTTGAGTTTTCATTCTTTCATTTTAATTGGCTTCATAAGGGAAGTCTAATCCCCATAATCTTAGATTTTTTTAAAAAATTTCACATGGTTATCCTTGAGGTTTAAACCCAAGACCTCTTAGTTTTAGATGTCGGTGTTTACTAACTGAGTTATGCAACATCGGTTAAGTTTTTATTCTCTAATAAATAAAACTCGCTAAAATGAAAATTCAGCCACTGTTGAAATATATAACATAATTACTTAAAGTATCAACGACTTTTTACTCTCTTATCTAAGATTCGAATTTCTCTTTTAAGGATATGGTTCATTTTGTTAAGAATTACATAATGAATTTTGAAGTTTATGCAACACAAGCTTTTTTTTTTATCAATGCTTGCGCACACCTCGCGAAGGGACTGATTTTTGTAAATTGTTGGGTTATGCAATTTGTCTTGTGCCCTAATTGAAACATTAGGGGTTTCAACAATTAGAATGAACAAAATAGCACCCTCCATAAATTGATTTCAAAAGGGACCACTACGACTAATATCATGAATTGAAACTTGATGTGTTCCAAAAACCATGAATTTTATATGCTTAGCCAGGATTGAACGAGCCAATTTGGAGATTTGAAATGAACCTACACGCACATTGTTGTCATTTATACCTAACATTTCCATTAAAAATGATTCATACGACTGAAACTGATAATACTATTGGTCAAATTATTAATGAAATTGAGAGTTCAATCTTGAAGTTGATAGGTCATATGGTCAATTTTTCATCACATGGTCTCTTGATCCTCAGTTATTATTTCACTTTCATATCTTTTAAAGCACATTGGAACTTATCAAATATGGACTCATCACTCATGGGATGTTTCATCAATCTCGTCCTCGTCGCATTAATCCAAAACCACTTGATTTATAGCTTAGATAATTGTAATTTTATAATTAAAATAACTACAAGAGTTATTCTTACAATAGTTATACAAATCGTGTCCTCTTGAATAATATTCGTATAATTAAGTGATAATCTATGGTTCGCGTCTACCTAACTAAATTCTATTTAGTTCGATAAGTTTGGGAGCCTGCTTAGAGAATTTTGTATTTTGAGAAGTTTAAACTGACGATTTTATCAAGTTTTTAACCTTTTTTCTAATACATTAATTCTCACCAGAAATTGTATACCCTTACCATTTTGCATTAGAGACGACTGCTACGAGAGTATAAGTCTATCAATTTTAGAGTATTTGTTGACGTAGGAGCTATCCTATTTGGTTCGTAATACCCTAATTTACGAACAACGAAGTACGAAAATGAAATTCGTTGAAGGAGCAAACGTTAGTTGAAGCCAAATAGGGAAGCAACTACCACAACGGCCAAATTTAACTCCATTTCACCATGCTGAAACCGGTGACAAAAGGCATGTTGATGTAAATGGAAATGACAAGGAGTAATAATATGATGGCAAACACACACACCACATGCATTACACATGATGAAGACAAAATCCAGAAATGTCTACCCTACCACACCATGCACCTTCACATGCATTGCGGCGTCTTTATATCATGTGATCTCTCTATACCCATACATTTGTTTCTTGCCTTCGCCCCACCCCCACACATCTTCTCAACTGTCTCCTCGAGATGGTAAGAACGTAGATTTTTCCCCTCATTTTTCGACCTTCTCTTCCCAGACTAACCATCACAATTTGTGCCAATACCAATTATTTAATCATCTGATACTCAAATTAAAATATCTTTCTGATACCCGATGACTTCCTATTAACGGGCGGCAAAACTTTCCCTAATAAATTTTACAATTCAACGTATCATACCGTTGAAGACACTATCACCCTCTATATCTTAACTACGCAATTTCCTATCTCTATCTTTTCGCGACCTATTGATCTAATCCTACATCCAACTTGAGCTTCAAACAGTGCATCCTATGATACAAATTACAATCGTTACTATTGCTTAGGAAAGAAGGATTAGCTATAAGAATCGAGTGTTACAAGCTTTGATACACTGTGCAGCTTGGTGTCAAGAGAACTCATCTTATACAGACCAAAATCAATACATGGGGACGCCGGCCCCAGAACTCACCGCCTGCAAAGTCCATGGAAGGTACAACAAACCGCGAAACCAGAATGACTGAAGCCATCAAAAAATCAATGAGCTCCAGAAGCAACTTCATCTGTCTTATTCCAAGTAACTGGAAATGGTTGTGCAGCATAATGGCTATGGCTATTCCGATGAATGTTGCTCGATGTACCTATTAACTACAGTTCTCTTCCAACCTTCAAAATTGCTCTGTCCTATTTCCAAAATGCTATAACTTCAAAGGTAGCATGCACATGCTTTCAAGCTTCGATATTCTATCTATAAAAAAACGAATCTAGATAACTAGTCATTACCCAAATTTTGTCGTTCCCTGGCAACTGTCGAAGATTTTGGATAATTCTGACAATGCTCCTCCATTTTTTAAAATTTCTCCGGAGAAAATTAACTTTTTCTCTCTTAAATAACCTCCTTGAAGGAGAGAGTATCATCTCGCGGATGAGCTTCATCCACCTTGACCAGCACCTCATCTCCTATCTGTGTACCCACAGACACCCAAGCAGAAGTTTGAATTCCTACCTGCAAAGCTCAACGAACATGCTATTTCAATAATTCTGCGGATAAAATTATAAATTATTGGATAAATAAGTTTGTTACTTGCAAGTTATAATATAGCACACAATATTCTTATAAATGATTAAGAAAATCATTTAAAATAAAACATATTGGAGATCCAAAAACAACATAATTCCAAGTCTGCAGGCAAAATGAAAGTCATAAAAATAAAGCACATTGAAAGAGAAGAATCAGGAGGGATGTAGGTTGGTTGCAATTCAGCTTGGACGCATGTGACATTTTTGTCTTTGATTTATGCTTACCTCTAATATTAATAAGGCTGCCATCCGGTCCTTGATGAATCTGAGAATTAGTGCATGGTATTTTCTCTCCTTGGGCTGCCTTCTCAAATACTCTATTATCCAATAGCGAAGACTGCTGGCAGTGAGCTTCCTAACCACTCTAGTTTGCATATTGACTATAGATGCAATCCCTTCCAGCTGACCAGATGAGAATGGAGGAGAGTCGCCTCTTAGAACTGCTTTGACCTGCAAATATAATGGTTGTTTCCCAATTTCTCTAAATGAGCTCTCGAAATACATGAAACAAAAACAAAAATTGAAAGTCTAAATTTTAGTTTTAATTTCAATGCAGAAGTTGGAGAAGACAAAAATCTTTATTTGCTGTTAAATCCATTCATTCCATTGCGTGGACACAGGAAAGATATTCACCTGATAATGAGCAAGAAGATCAATGTATCTACGAATCGGGGAAGTAAACTGCACATAACCAGGAAGTCCAAGAATTCCATGCCATGCAGGTTTTCTAAAATCCAGTTCAGCAGCACGCATTACTTTAACAATAGCAGCACTCCTAACTGGTCCTTCAGGGTGATGTGAAAATGCAGATAAGTCTATATTTGATTGTGGCTGTCCCCTATACGGTAAAGGAAGGTTGTTGCAAGAGCCAAAAGTCGCTATAACTTCTCCACAGAGTAACATCATTTCAGAGACAAGTCGCATAGCAGGGTCAGCCTGGTTTTCAACATACAAGTTAATAGATGGCTCTAGATCTTCTGGATTGATCACCTTAATACGAGTATCTATTGTTGCTGTGTCAACTGCTCCCTGAGACATACACAAGTTCTTTAATGTAACACGAGGATGAAAAGCCCAAAATGACCACATTATTCTCAATAAAATGCCATAAAATGGAAAACTTAACCATGGATGTGGAGGCATTGATTTTGAAACTGCAAGAGATTATGATCCAAAAGTACATGCAGATGAATGGAGAGATGATAGTAGTTCATTTAAACAAGAGAAATTGTACTCAAAACAATTCTTCAAGAAGCACTACAAAATGGATAATGTCAATGTCAGTGAGTAAGGGAAAATATATGCCTGTTTTCCATTTTCATCTATCTTAAATTATAAGCTTACTTCCTTTATCAGAACAATGGTCATATAGTATTATACTATATTAACCTTATTTATTGTACACCACAATCATCAAATCCTATTAACAAAACTAGGAACATTATAGAGAGTTGAGCTTTTTCCAACGGTTTAATAGAAAAAAAATCAAAATTAATTTTTTTTACTTTAGGTAACCAGAATTTCTCAATTTATATAAAAAATTGAACAGGATTTTTGGGACCTAGGGAGTATTACATATTAATGTCATCTCACTAAAATTGTTATATCCTGTTATATCCTGATCAAACTATATGCATCTGATGTACAGACAGTTGTTACATTAGAATTTCATCTGAAGAAAAAATGAACAAACCCAAGCCACTTGCTAACCATTAATTATAAAAACTACAAAACTAAACGCAACCCTTATAAAATTAAAATGAGAAGACTGTGAACAAGCAAAACTATTGAACTCTAAGCACCATAATGATGTTGTTAAGACCCTAATATAAACTAACAGAATACACTGAAATATGAAGAAAATGGCAATAGCCAAAAGAGAATTAAAAGCAGAATATAAGCACTAATATGAAAACTACCAAACAAGAAGATAACAATGGTAGTATTTGAGAAGTTACCCCTCTCCTACTCTCCCAACCCATAAATATAATGACTAATTTCTCAAAAGATTCACTTTCCCTTCCGCCCTTGTATAAACCTAGATATGTAACTACCTATGCCACCTCACATATTCTAGAATAATCTACCTAACTAATCACAGTGCCATAGTACTAATACTAAGATTCTTATTAATCAGTATTCTCAGATGTGCATTTTGGAACCGCATTAATCTACAAGCAAAGACCAACCTGAAGGCGACGACATTGCAATCTGAGAGCTGCAGCCTTGGAAAGCATTCTGAGTTCAGTCTCCTCTTCCAGGTTCAGATTTAGCAACTCAGTCGCACTTTCATATGTCAGCATATAAGTTGGTTTAATGATCGAGTTGCTTACAGAGTATTCGGCAATGCTACAAGCAAGAAATAAAATAATCTCCATTAAAGCTGCATCAGCTAATCATAAGCACCGTTCAAATTAGCCTATATTCAAAACCATCCAAGAAACAATATAAAAAGTTGATGAAGTAGGCAGAACTGCTATAAAAATGTCATAGGGATATCATTAAAGCATTGTTATCAATATGTTGCATTATATAGATACTATATCAAGTTATCAACTATCAGAATATTTCTGACCACTCATTCATGTATAGAATCAAACACTACATGCAATTAAATGTCAGAGAAAACACAATAAAAAATTCTAGTTTTACCGGCCATCAGGATGCAGGACAACAGAAACTGTAACAGCATTGCAAATCTCTCCTTGTTTCAAACTCATCCCCTCCATAGCGAGTCTCTCTGGAAACATGGGATAAGTTGCAGTAGGCAAGAAAACAGAAGTTCCCCTTCTCATAGCCTCCCTACATGTTGCAAGATATCTCAAAATTTTGTAATGATGATGACATAACATCGAAACATTTCTTTAATGTATGAATCACTGAATACCTATCTACTACACTTCCTGGCTGTACATATCGGGTTGGATCTGCAACATGTATCCAAACCTTGATACGACCATCCAGTAATCTTGTAGCGCTCAAGGCATCATCAAGCTACAAAAAGTTTCATCTAATTTGAGAATAAAGGACCACAAAGGAAACCAAAAATTCCAGAGCATTATTATCAGTACAAAAAATCAACAGAAAAAGTATCATTTGTTGCAGTTACCTCATCAGCCTCATCAACATCAATAGCATAGACCTTTAGGTTAGTAAGATCTTCTCTGTGAATCTGAAAAAGAAAAAAATGACAACCATCAGCTGTGAAATGTGAATGCATCCATGTAAGCATATCATTGTATTATTCTGTGAACTTGATCTTTGAAATGCTTTAAGTTCCTTGCTTCCCTCTCATAAATAATTGAGGATTTCCAATAGAACATGAAGGATACCTTGTCCACGTCATCAGTATCCAGTAGAAGTTTTTCAGCAGCTGATATAATCTCATTTGAGTAATTAGTACGAATGTTGAGCTTCAACAAGTCAAGATTGACATGGACAGGAAAGTATCCAATGTCTATAAGGAGGTTTACAGCAGATGCAGCTATTTTTGCCATACCCATTGCCTTGAGGATCTGAAAAAAGAAAATTACCATGCCATTAGAGAATATGAAGCCATAATGTGGCAAATGAATCACCAGACTTAAGGCCAGCTAAACAAGTTACCATTCCTGCAGTTCTCCTTTGGTCATCAGTCTTGCATGCATCAATAGCGTATGCTTCAAGAGAGTCAATTTTCTGTTGGATTTTCTCATCCATTGTCCATGAAGATTTTGGAGGTTTAGCATGTAAAGGCATTGCCTTGGCAGAAGTTAGTAATTGCACAAACTCCTGAAGTTCTTTCTCAGCAGCTTCCTTCAAAAGCTTTCTATGCTTAAGTTCTTCTACCTAGGTTTTTTCAACAGGATTTCATATTAACATTAAATAAAAGAAAGCAACAGATAAAATTTCGGCAGGAAAAAAACTAATGAATCTAAAAAAAAAAATCCATATTATCACATAGGCTATTAAAGAAATGACACAATAAAGTTTAGATCATGTGTAGTAAAGAAAGAGAATAGAACATAGAAAAATTCTCATTTTACAATTGGAAAACTTCTGTTCCAGTAAATTTGAAGTAATGTGGATTCTAATAATTTCTTTCCAGTATGGCAAACTATTCAGACGTTAAACCTTACATGCATTCAAAATTTGATAGATAATACTCAAAATATGAACAAGCAGGTGTATTGGATTCTAGAGGAGGTCCAGTTCAAGAAAAGATTAGAAGCCTAATGTGACACAACCAAAACTAATCAGTTAACTGTGACAGCAAGAATGGGAGATCTCAACTTCAAAGGTATTTGTTGTCTAAATCAAGATAACAACTACATTATAATGTAAAAATAAAGCTCAAGAAAAGGTAGAAAATGTTGTATGATGATGGAACAGAATTAGGCAACTTTTGGCAAACCAAACCAAACACGAAAAAAATATACAGATAGAAATATAGAATATATACCTGCACAGTAGGACGAGGTCCATAAATAGCTCGAGAACCTTTTGTCTCCAGAACAGTGAAATAAATTTCATCTTCAGAAAGCAAAAGATGGGCACAATAGCTCTCAAGAGGCTCCATACTGCCAAAAACCCTCTGCAGAGAATAGTAACACCATTAAATAAAAAGACAACATAGGGTGTAGAAACTTCAAAAACAATACCTCGGCTAATTCTTCTGGTGTCACGGACTTATTCTTTTCAAGTAGCTCAATCCAAGCAAACTCAAGCAGTGATGGGTCCTGCAACATATAATTAGAAATCAAACAATCAAAAAAAAAGCGTGAAATAATTTTAGTTCTCCATTATGGAAAGAAGCACCAACCAAGTTATCTTGTGCTTTCAGAATGAAGCTTGAAATTTCAGTGTGGTCAAAATTTTGAATGCCAGGAACTACATATGTAACTTGTTGTGGTTTGATTGAGGAAGTGGCACCATTCTGCAACGAGAAAATCCAATACCACTTCACATTTATTGGAGAGCAAAATTCTAAACACAGACTATAAACTTGAGTGACAACTCCTAGCAACCTATCCAACATGCCGCATTAGTTGTTTCTACTAGAACCTGATCATGCACCATCCAATTCTTCTTTCCATCAGGTCTTTGCACTACTGCCAGCAGCACTCTATCCGAATCCTTCTTGAACTCCAACAATAATCCTTTCTCAAGAGGTTGGTTCAGAAGCTTATCGTCCAAAAGCTTTCCACTGTTCGTCAACCTGCATATTCACTTCATTATTACACAAAAAAAAAAAGACTCCAATCAAACTCATGACACTAAAAAATCAAAAGGCCTCATTTTCAACTGCCAATTCATTCTCACTGTTCTTTAATACCCTAATAGTGGATTCAGTCCTATATATGCAAGTGTCTGAATTTTTAATTCTTATAAAAAAAAATCACTCTAATTCTTGACCAAATATAGGGGAAGCACAGTTGACAAATAGAGAAGTATATGAGAATTAATCTCTACATTCTTCATTGTCATAAACTACAACTAGTTATTGTTTACTTGCATTTGAAAGTAACCATGATCCAAATAAAACTGACTGACTCCAGTTGAATTCGTGATATTAACAAAATCCAAATATATGCATGCTAATTAAAGAGCAATTCTCTAAACAACAATGAATTGAAGCCAGTTCATTTTCACCCACTTTACAACAAAATAAATTCATTTCCACGCATTGAAGTGTGTTAGCTCCTCATTTTGTAACAACAATCATATCACTTCACAATTGAAAACAAATAGACAAAACAAAAAATCAACAATTACAAACCATTCGAGCAGTAATTTCTAAAAACTTGATTATCTCAAATATTTAATTCACCAGTTAATCAGTCCATGTCGAAGATATACAACAGCATTAACCGCAACAAATGCATAAAAAACTATGAATAACAAAAAAGCACAGCAACCACAAGACGTACCTGATGGCGGAGCAAACGACCTTGCGTCTGCGCAAGGCAGCGAGCTCTTCCATGACACTCTCAAGGAGGCTGTGTACGCTGCGGAAATCATCGCTGACAGAAAACGGAACATTTCTGTTAACTAAACGGAATTCAAATGCTAATTTGGAGTGGTGACGGCACTGCAAAGTTGCGAAATGATAAGAACGGCGTCGGAGCAAGGAGAGCGGTGGCGAAGCGGCTGAACGGAGAACATAAAGGCTGTTAACGGATACAGCCGCCATCACGTTATGAGGACGGATAGGGACGTCAGGGTTATGAATTCATGGAGCGAGAGAGGGAGAAGCAACGACGGCTTTGTTTGCTCGAAGTAGCCGAGTGTGGTGATGTAGTTGATAAAGGCTGAGGTGGAGTTCTATGACTTTCAGTTACGAAAATGCCCCTGTTAAAAATCTTTATGGCGTTATTGGGCTTAGATATGGATTATTGGGCTTCGGATACAAGTCCAGGAGATGCTGACATGGCATTGTCCATGCACAAGTTTAGGCTGTTTAGCTAAGAATTTTCCCAACTAACTTCATCTTCAAGCCAGCATTTTTCTTGAAAAAAAAAATGATCAGTTTGTCAAAACTCTACTCCATTCCACTCCCACCCCATAACTTAGGTTCGAATATGCGCTTTTTTTATGCCTACACGGGTGTCTTTGCCGCCTCTTCCATTAGTTTGAAATTCGATTTCCAGTGAAGCAAATAAAATATCTTATTAAAAAAAAATTATCTGTTACCGTTGCTTCAAATTATCTTAAATGGTTAAGTGTTTACTTTGCTTGCTTCCATCCTCCTCAATCTTTACTATTAGTGACAACTATGGTACCAGTGAACTACATAGCAGTAATTGAATATAGAATACCAAAAGCATATGGTAATTGGCTCGCTTTTTTGTTAATATCGTATGAAATATGAAAAAAACAACTATAATTTCCAATGTGAAAGTGAATGGTACTTTACGCATAATAAATCAATACAAAAAGAAAAGCAAATTTAATGGAGTAAAACTATGAAGGTGTAAGTTGAATCAATAAGATTTGTACATCTAAGAGGATTGTTCCGAACTCTGCAAATCAACTGCAGAGCTCCGAGCATAGTCCCTGTATCCGAGAATTTGATGCATTAGGCAGTAAGTATACACTAGATTTCCCATTGCTCGAGCATGTCAAGTTTAGCTGGTTCCCTATTTGATTAGACTGCAACAAAAGACATCACCACAAACACATTCATATATGCTGTCGTGTAAACAAAAGACATGCTTCACAAAATTAAGTCAGGATAAATCTGATGATATTGAATCATCTCCAGTGATAAAAAGATTGAAAGTTCGATTTCTGATGAATGCCAAGTTTATAAAAGAATAAAATCAAAAGGTCTAATACTTGGAAGATGCCTATTAACAGTCCATTCAGTTGTATAGAAGAAAATACATGATGTAAACGAAAAAGAAAAAACAGTGTATTAGCAATAGTTACCAAGCAATATGAAGGTTCATTTCTGCAGCTCCATTTTGAAGTAGGAACACAAGATAGGTAATGACACCATGAACAATGTTCGTTTGCATTGACTCCCCGCAGAAGCAAAACCAGC
>CAODLS010749162.1:0-33284 GCA_948243855.1 Flueggea neowawraea
TTTCTGTACATTTTCTGTCACAATCCATAGTCGGGCCTGTGACCGGCATACGAGGCGGACCGTCTGTGGGAGCCCGATCCATCCCGCACAAGCCTCTGTGATCAGACATACTACCCGACTTATCCAAATATTTATTTAAAAAATTTATAAAACATTTATAAATAAAATAAATCATATATATATAAATACCAATAAATATATATATACATATACAAAATATCAAAATATCAGTGAAAATATAAAATATGATATAGTGCAATCATAATCCTTCAGCAACTCTAGCCAACGTCTCTGTCTTAGATTCAGATCTCGTTGCCCAAAAATGTACTTTAGACTCTTATGATCCATGAACATCTCAAAAGTCTCTCCGTATAGATATGAAATGAAATACCTCTTTATTAAATGATAAATCAAATGACAACATACATAAATGATTGGACTAGAGCACCAAAACTAACAATAAGACAGTTCTAGAGCTTCTTTGTTTTTTTGAGTAAAGATATTCCCAAAGACAGATTGATTCTAGGTCTGAAGTTTAGTCTTCATGATTTCTAAAGTCGAGCAGAATTCCACGTCAACATTCCAATTGTGGGTTCCTTTGAGCTTGATTCACTTATTTTGTATGAACTAATCAAAGATGTTGTCAACCTTGTCTAAATCAAAAGAATATTTCATACTTTCCTTCGATTTGAAACCGACTAGGGCTTGTGCATTTTTTTAGGCTAATGAACTGCATACCAAGAGACTTCCTTGGACATACCTGACCAAATCTACATCAAGGAAGAGATATTCTTCAAGGTTCAGATGCCGCATGCCTACTAGGTTTCTTGGATGCCACTTTCTAATAGTGCGTCTTGAGCATAGTGCTTTTCTGAATATTGTCCTCCTTGAGGATTGCTTTGAAGCGATATGCTCTATTAATCAGCTCGTACAAGTCATGAAACACCATTCCTTCGAACTTCTTCCTAAGTTCGAAGTCCAGACCATCTTGGGCAAAGTATAGGAATTCGCTCTCAGGTAGGTTGACTTGGCACATGATCCTTGCCTGTATAAATCGGGTAAGGAATTCTTCAACAAACTCCCTAAGCTTCTACCTTAATCGAGCAACGTCGGTCATTGTTGTTCTTGGGTTTCGCTGAGTAAACTGAGCTCAGAATGCATTTTGCATATCCCACCAAGTGAAGATGGTGTTTGGCATTAGGTTTATCAACCAATTGAACGCAATCCCAATTAGAGAACTCGAGAATAATTGCATTTTCAGGAAATCATCACCCGAGACTTCTCCACACTGATAACTGAATCGAGCAATGTGCTCAAGCGCAGACATTTTCCCATCTTCTGAAAAGAGTGTGAATTCGAGAACCTTATACCTTCAAGGAAAAGGATAGTCCCTATCGATGTAGTCAGGGTAAGGTTTGCAATAGACTGGTTGATTTATGCGTTGCAATTAAGGCCCATATATGCGCTCGATCATGTTGGCGAGCACATCTTGGTTGACTATTTGGGCTGCTCTAGCACCATAAGGTACATTGATGGGGTTGTAGACTCTTGCGTTCAGGGAAGGATATGCCCCAGTAGTGTTTGTTTCATAAGTCGAAATATGTATTCCAATTGGCACTCCTGTAGCATTAGCCATATAGGTTAGATTAGGCAATCCAACCGCTAGATAACCTATTCCCGAGGGAACACTAGACATACTATTAGAACTAGTTATGGTATTCTTGGGTTCCCAACCTGAGCAGATCTAGGCAATGTTGTGCACAGGTATACTGGTGATGTAGTTGTTGTACCTATGCCTTAAATGCTTAGGGGCATAAAAATTTGGGGAATGCCCGGATTTATCACTGTGTTTAGAGGTGTCTATGTAGTAGACACAAGACCTCATGAGTCTGGTCCTTGACTAGGAACTCAGATGGAATAGGTCGAGACTAATGGTTTAAACACTGTTTGTGGTGACAGATGGATATTCTAAGGGTGGTGGTTTAGGAACTCGTGCAGATGGATACCCTGAGATAATTGCCCGAGGTAAGGCGATTGGGGTTTCTTCAGTAAGCTGTTTACGCTTCTTGGCTTCAGCTTCCATTGCCAGTTCTACTTCCTTAGCCGCCTGTTTTCCCAAATGGGCTTGAGAATCATGGAATAGATATCCAAGATCATCAATAATTTGATCCCTTTGGCGTTGCACTAATACGAACCAATAATTGGTACACTTATGGAATTCTTCAGCTTGCCTCTAAGATAACTCGGTCACCAAGTTAGTTTGTTCGACTTGGACATTTCTTATCTTCTTAACCAATTTGTTTGACACTTGGCCAAGTCGGCCTTGATGTTTCTCAACCTGAACATCCATATGAAGTTGAGCCTCATGCGTGCTTTTATTCAAGGTTTGCTCGAAGTCCTGCCTCCACTTTAACCATCTTTCATTGGATGTGCTCAGGGACTATGTTATCTCCTCATTTATAGCGCCCAATAGTATTTGTAGAGCTTCTTTTTAGGCTTTTACTCGTCTATCATAATCGGCCATTTCTGCATCAAAGCGGGCTTGAAAATCCTACTTCCTGATGGATTGCAATCTAGATGCAGGGAGACCTGACTCCATTGGAGAGGCTGACTGCCTCTCTGGCAAAATTGCCTCCTACCCTTAGTTTCCTTCGAGTTGCAACTAAATATTTGCACTTCGAGTTGCTCGTTTCACCATTTCTTATGAAAACTCCCACTGTGGTCGCCAAAAATATGTTGGGGGAAATTCATGTCTGAGGATGGTGTGCCCGATATTTGCAACTGAATAAAAGTAAAGGATGGGTGACCGTAATAATTTGACTAAAGGTTCGGTGATGCCTAGTAGCTAAGCAACTAAAGAATGTAAAATAACTACAGTTATCGAGAAATGAAGTGCAACTAAGCAACTAAAGACTACTTGCAATAAATTAAAGACTAAAACGCAAATGAAAGCAAGTAAATGAAAGCCATTAAATGAAAACAAGTAACTGGAAAAGGAAATGTAATTTAACTAAATTGAAAGAACGTAAATGACATTAATTGAAATTAAAAAGTCCTAAATGCTTACTTGTTCAGCATAGAAATTGTGGAAATCCTCCATTGCTGCCCAACAAACAGATGAACTTGGAAAAGTAAAAGAAACAAAAGTAAACAATGATAAACTAAAGCTCAAGAAATAAAATTGCAAGAGTTTGGTTTGTGATGTGTCCTCTGCAGAGTGCCTTCTTCACACATTTATACTGACAATCCTCATCAGTTATTCCCTGAGATTTCACTCCACGTCCATATGTGTAGAACTTTTACAGCCATGTTCAATGCCCAAGTTGAGTAACCACCTACGTTGTGCAACTACCCATGCTCTGGTAACTCCCTCAGTTATAAGTGTACCTTCTCATACTAACCATTTCCCTCAAACAACCCATCCTTATGTCTTCGAGGTCTTGTTTAAACTGCCTGAGTTATGAGAATCAGCCAGCCTAAGTTTTGCTACCCGAGATTAGACTTCTTGGTAAAGCATTTTGAGAACGTCTTGTCAACCACTTGCACGAATCTTTTCATTTAGTATTTGCACTAATGGTGCTTCCCAATGACGACACGTGTCCCATTCATTAAATGCGCCTAACAACATGAGGGATGATTGTCTGACAAATCACAAAGTTTCACCTGTATGGAATGAATACCAAACAAAATATATTTGGTGAACACACCATGTAACACCCCAAATCTATAAATTCTTTTCTTTCTAAATGTTGGATTATTAAAAGAAAATATTTTTGAATTAGAGAGTATATGATTTAAATCCTAAAAATGACGAATATAAACAAAAATAAGAGTGGGGTAATATTGCAAAGTACGAAAAATAAGAAGAAAAATAAAAGGAGGGCAGATTAGTTTCGGTAAAGGAAGGTGGAAAAGAAAAAACAAAAAGAGAAGAAAGAAGGAGAGACAAAGGAAGAAAAGAGAAAAAAAGAAAGAGAGAGAAAAATTAAAATTCCATATCTCGAGTTTGGAGCCTCCAATCGACAAACCAAAAAGAAGCTAATTGTTCCTTGTGACTTCCTCTTTCATTTAAGACTGGTAATGGCCCATGAAACAGCTGGAATTTGGCGGCATTATTAAGAGAAGTAGCGGTTATTTTCTTTAGATTTCTAGCAAACATGAAGGAATTTGGATGCGAGGTTGCCACCATTGGACTCCTCTCATCAACATCTACAAATCTTGGTTGATGGTCCATTTTCTGGCAAGAGTTTGATGACAGGTCGATGACCTTTCGACTAGACTTCCTTCCGATTCCAGTAGTGAATTTCAACAATTTGAGACTAATTTTCAGTGGGTAAGATGAGACATGAGGGAATTTAAGTGATTTATAATTTATTATGGATTTTTATAGTAAGAATTTATTATGAATGTTTGTTGTTCATGATGATAATTGGATTGAGAAGATGGTATGAAGTTAATAAATTGTGAATTATGTGAAATTTTTTCAATCTTTTGTTGACAAAGATAACTGAAAGGATAATTAGGCTGTAAATGAGCCGAGCTACTCAGTATTCGGCTCGATAAAAACTCGTTCATGACTCGGCTCGTTAATAAATGAGCCGAGCTTGAACGGGATTTTAAGCTCGAATTAATAAACGAGCCGAGTTTGAACACCCAAAAGTTCGACTTGAAAAGCTCTCAAACATGCTCGTTTATATGTTCATGAACAATTTTCGTGAACAAACTCGGTTGTAGGCTCATTTATATATATGCATGTGTATATGTATATATAAATGAATATATGTTTACATATGTTTTAAACTAAATTATGAAAAAAAAACTTATGTTTGGAATATTATTTAATATTTGAGCTACATCAACAAAAGTGCAAGATTGTACTAATCGACTATGCCTATAAAAGTACAAGTAAGCTCACATAAGGTCTAATATTATGTTGAATTTGTGAAACAAATTGAAACTTCCAATAGTTTTTGTTCAACTGCATGCTCAACATGATTTTATTGAACAAATCTAAACTTAAATGTATTATTTTTAGAACTTTTATCCAATTTGAACTTGAAATCTCATTTATAATTTTATTTGAGCCTTTGTTGAGCTGAGCTCGAAAAGCTTGCGAACAAGGTCGTGAGCTCACAAGCCTTGTAATGAGCTGAACTTGAACAAGATTTTGAGCTCGAGGAAGAGCTCAAGTTCAAGCTCGAGCTCGAAAAATTTTAGTCGAGCCGAGCTTGAACATTCCAAAATTCAGCTCGGCTCGATTACATCCCTAAGTATAATGGAGACTTTGGATAGGTGAAGAAAGAAAATAGATTTGAGAAGAGAATTAGTAAAAGAGAGTAGGTTGGTAGGCTAATGAGAGAAGTGCAAATTCTATTTGTTTGTGTCTTAGTCCAATGTTATAAGTGTCATTTTCATATTTGAATCATTAACGTAAGTAAAATCCTTATTTTTATTCTTTAGTTTCATTATAGGAGGAAATCTAGTATCACCACCTGACACTAGGGGCACTTCAGCTAGCTGAGTCTAGGCTGTTCTTCATTTTGACCAGGTGAGTAGACATATATACGACTTAGATTATTTGAAAAGTATATCTAAGTATTTTTTTCTGTGAAAAGCATAGATTTTTCAAATGTTTATTTTCCTAGAAAAATGGAGCAGTACATGTTATTTTTAGTTGTTATCAGTACCAAATACTTGCAAAATATTTTTTTTTACATTCATGCACTGCATAAAGGCATTGAGATGATAAATATTGAATGAACTAATGGTTGGTTTGTGATGATAATGAGATATGATAAATTATTGAATTGTAAGTCTGTATTACTTATCATACCCTTATAGTATATTATACTGTGATCTAGTTTATTGATCAGCTTTATTATGGATTGACTATTGAGATGAGTGGATCCAAGACTCTGAGACAGTTGGCTAACTGATTTTAGTTTTTGACTCTTATGGTACCAGGTACTATTTTAGCCCATAAGGCTATCAGTTATTAGCTCTTTTGAGCCATGTACTATTTTAACTCTTAAGATTTCTAGCTTAATCTTGATCTTGACTTGGATGTCAGCTGTGTTTTATATAATTATTTCAGCATCCAAGTAGATATGAGATTAGTTTCAATATGCTATAGGTGTATGATCAATGATATCACAACTTGTTCCTGAGAATTTGTATATGCAACACTTGAGCATGTTTTATATGCATTGCAAAATGTTTTCATGAAGCTAAACTTTAGTGGTTAGCTTGGATGGAATGATGTATAGTAATGGTTATAATTAATATTGATTAATGAGATTTATATTGAAACTTTGCATAATCTATATTGAATGAGATTGATGAATTGATAGAAGATGATTATTAAAAGTTGAATTATTGACATGAATTTTTAGAATATGTATATGTTAGTATGATAACCCCTTTACTGCCTCCTCCTTTGTTGTATATGTGCCAACTCACGAGTTTTATGCTCACCCCTTCTCCTCCCTCCATAGATTAAGAGCAGTTAGAAGTTGATTCATATTCGCTCCAGATTCGTCTTCTTAGAAGAGGTTAGGCCAACGATAAGAGTTGAATGTCTTTTGGTTATTTTATTTTGGATCTTATATATTTTTGTTGTGGACCATGTCTGCGCGTTAGGCTTATCCACTGAGGTATTGTCCACTCTGGACTCATAGGCCATCACAGTTTTGCCTAGGAAAAGACGCCTCAGCGGTTTGAGGGAGAAAGGTGCTTACAAGCGACCATTGGCCTCGACTCATAGGCGATGTGGAAGCATAGCACTACAATAGCCCCAAGTCGAGGTTAAGGGGCTTAGGAACACAACTTTAGCTCAATGGCTTTTTGCTTGAGTCCTCATAGACGGCGCCAATTATTGTGGACCATATCCTCGCGCTAGACTCATCCACTGAGGTATTGTCCGCTCTGGACTTATGGGCCCTCACGGTTTTGGTCAGGAAAAAACGTCTCAATGGTTTGAGTGAGGAAGGTGCTTATAAGCGACCGTTGGTCTCGACTCCTACGTGATGTGAGAGCATGACGCTACAATTTTGAATAGACAAGTTAAACTATCTAGAAAAGCTTTGATACATTGGTTATTTTACTTGTATTTTGGATACGTTGTCATGAGAATTTGTGTAAAAAATTATTCATAAGAATGGCAAGTATTACAGCTTATGTTATGATTGAGTACAAATTAAGTTTGGTTAAAGAGCATAAATGAAGTGTATTGTCATCTTACCTGTCAAAGAAAGGTGTGACACACCAACTGCATAAGTACGATTGGAGGCGTATAAGAAAATAAGAACGTACCATTTTATCTGTGCAACTAGCTGCAAAAAGCTGCAAAAGTTCAAAATGACTAAAAAAATTAAGTGAAAAACGTCAAAACTTAAAATTCACGAGAAGCAATTATATGTACATACATTAGGTGCTGCACGATTATAGCCGACTGCGCAAACAGCTTTGTCATATGCATGAAGAGTAAAAGTGGGCTTCAAACTAGAAGCTGATTCAGATTTCGCAGTACGGATATCAAAGCCTTAGACAGTACCATTTTCAAGGTTGACCTAAAAGACCATTGAACTGCTGATAGACTTAGTTAAATGGATAAATAATCATACAAAAAAACCAACACTATGGATGCATAATAAGAAAATTAGAGGCAAAAAAGAGAATTTGTGGTTATATTAAATGCTAACAATATAGTGATATATTAGACAACTGTAAACGAACTAAAATTATTAAGATTTTGCTCCTATTTTTCATCTTGAGGAGAGAATCACTTTACTTTCACTTGCTTCCATCACTACATTTTAATAAACATGAACATTATCAATGCCATGTAATTACTAAGTAACTATCCGATAAATTCAAGGTTGAAATATGATTTACCTCTATTTTGCAGAAATAAAGTAATTCAGATTAATACTAATAAAAGAATAAAATGCACTTACCACAAATGAATGATCATTACTGTGTGGATCCCATGACAAGCTTTCGACGTCAGCTGAGACTGACCATATAAAACTTGGATGAGATGGTAACCTCCCATCCTTCTGCAATTCATGTGAGAAAAGAAAAGGCATTTAGAAATATGTTTTTTCGGAGCCATCCTTTAGTAAATATAACTTCCACAAATAGGTTATCAAATAAGGCTGAGCATGGTTCCAGAACCACTAAAAATAATCTTCATCCCATCTTGTCCCAAAATTCTCGGAATAAACTAGACGAGATGGGATAGAGATATGAAGATTCAATGCAATACCAATGTAATTCAGAGATTTTGGATTTTCAAGTGTAAATTCGTAATAGGTCCAAATTGTATACATTAAAAATAAAAAAAAAGTTTTTCTAGCAATCATCCACATGATACAAGTTTACATAAAACACCCTTTCATAAGCTGTGAAATAGATTACAATAAGATATCAAAAAAACCACCAATAATAACACAAAAAGAATTCGTCAGAAAAAATAAAAAACAAATAGGATCAACAATGCAAATTCATTCTTCTCCTAGAAATAAATTTAGGATGGTTCAGCTGTCAAAAAAAAAAATTTAGGATGGTTCAAGACGGAAAAAAGTGCAAGCTAATGGGACATCAATTCAGTTCGAAAATCGGACAGCCTGTGCTCAGCCCTAGTTCCCCGTCATTGTACAGTCCACAAACTTCCAAATCTGTGGATGTGAAACCCATATTTACGGCTAGTAGAAAGTGAAAGATTTTAGTTACCATAACTACTTAATGGTCAAAAGATCCACTAAGAAGAACTTGTGGCTCGTGATAATTCCATGCAACTGCTTGAACCTGTGAGGTGGAAGAAAATGAGAAGTTTAATTCACTAGGACAAGAATTATAAGCAGAACGAAAGTTTCCATATGGCGAAGACAAGTTAATGCCATTACGTAGCAAAATATGGTACTAAAAACAATAGATTACAAACAAAGGGGCATGTATGCCATTATAAAGCAACATATAGTACTCAAAACAATAAACAAAAAAAAAAGGGCAAAAGACAGTGTAACACCCTAAGTCTATAAATTTGTTTTCTTTCTAAATGTTGGATTATTAGGAAATGACATTTCTTTTTATTAGAGATTATATGAATAAGGGACAATTATATATTTCTTCTGATTTCAAATGATGAAATGCAAGTCTACGATTTGTGCTATGAAATATTATGGTTTTGTTTTATGATACGGGACACCTATGCTATGGGATCGAAGTAGCATTTGGTATACCAATGATATATGTACTATGAAATTCCAGCTACCAGGAATGCCGGTAGCCACTATATAGTGCCATGAGCACACCTGTAATATCCCGCTTATTTTAGACGAAATCTCGTGATTTTGAGTTGGATGTTGACATTTGAGTTTGAGGGTTGTGCTGTGTGTGTTTGCACGTTGGAGGTCATCTACGTGCTTATTACAGGGCACTGTGCACGTAGTAGAGGCCTGAACCTTGATCGTGAATGTGTTTTAAGTGCAACGTACACTGGAGGTCATATACGTACACAGTACTAAGTACAATGCACGTAGACGGGGATGAGTCAGCCGAGAGCCTTGTTTGGACTGTGTGCATTGTATGGGTACCTGTGCATGTTATTCATCCTTTAGGGTATGACCCGTGAGCACGCTGAGGCCTTCTACGCACACAACAGGGGATGAAACATACGTAGATTGTAGATCTGAATGAGGGGCTTCAGATCTGCCATCTACGTACATTGTGTGGATGCTACCCACGTAGAGGACGAATCTACGTACACAGAACCCCTACTGTGCACGTAGATGTGTTCTTTCTGGGCGACTGTACGTGAAACGCAGCATGTCAGTTCGTGAGCCTATAAATACCCCTATCTACCATTCCTTTGGTCACAACTTGACTCAACCACCAAAGCACTTTCTCATTTACTTCTCTGTGATTTATTTGTTTCTCCTTGCTTCCACAATGGATCTATAGGTAAGAATCATCCATTAATCTCTTTTTTTTCTTTAGTTTGCGTTGCATTTGGGCATTCTATGATTCCGACCGAACTTGGGATTTGGTTTGGGTCTTTCCATGTCTGATGGAATACGAGTTAATGAGAGTTAGATTGTGGTTGTTTGAGACCAGTAGCTTAAAGTTTAAGCGTCAGTTTCATGGGATTTGGTGTTTGAACCAAATGAGTTTCTCTACAACTATGGTTTCGGGTTTTACTAAATTTCTTTTAAAATCTGTTTTGATTCTGATGTATCTTAATAGATATGAGTTAGAACTTCACAGATTTGAGCTGGGTTAAGATATTTGTCTAGTTATTCAGCATAGGTCTTGGAAGTTCGATATTCATAGTTGAGATTTAGAAAGATTTTGACTTGTTTTTGGAGTTGGAGGACGAATCCATGTTCAAGAGGTTGATTTGAGTTAATGAGTATACTCAGTTCTGTTGGTGATCGAATGGAGCATGATCTTTGGCTTGAAAGTGATGGATTCACTTTCTTTTGTTTAGGCGACTTTGAGAGTTGCATTTCCATTCCATATCATGCATTTGGTATTTGTCACAATATTGCATTGTGATATTTATGATGTGTTATGTGTACAACTTCCTATCCTTGCCAGCGAGATCAACCACCGATGACTGGGACTTGACTGGTGCTTCAGCTTGGATTGCCAGGTGAGTGAATAGCAGCTTTAGAAATATTGGTTGTGTCTCAAACTCTATTTACTTGTTTTTGATGTGTGGGATATATGTATCCGAAAAATGACTAATCTAAAGGATTGTTTGAGATGAAATTGGTTATTTGTGTAATAATCGGCTTTGGATTTGAAATGATATATATGTATTATATATCTTGATATGATATGAATTGCTGAATTGCATGATATGATTTTGTACTATACGATAGTACGTTTTGGTTTTCGATAGGGGGACACCGGTGCTACTAGGTATGTAGCCTTTGGTATACCAATGATTGATAAACCCAGCTACCAGGGTTGTCGGTAGCCATGTTGTCCTGATCAGGCACATGATCTGTTATGGTGGAGGCGGGTCCCCATCGATATGGCTGGTTCATATATTTCGTGATAGTTGGCAGAGTACATATCACGCATGTTTAGTCCCATATCGCCTGTATATGTTTTGACGTGAAAATAATGATTTAAAATCTTAAATGATTTTAATACGCATTGGTGCATGTTGTTTGCTATGATTGCAAATGGTTTCAAAATGGATTTTTGAAAGGCTATTATTGTATAGCGTGTATATTTATATATACTATGAATACTGCTTATGGTATTTGCGAACTGTTTTCAAAACAGACTCTGTGAGGCACGTATGAGGCGCTCTGGAGTGTTATTCCTCACTGGGATTCACCCCCATTTTATTTTCTGTTGTGGATGATTCTATCTTCCAAGTGCACAGATTTTGGCTTCGGCGTTTATTCCGCGTCTTGGACACCCGTGATAAGGCATTTTGGTTAGTGATGCCTATTGTCCCGGCTTCTGTTATTTTGTAGAGCTTTGTACTAGATTACTGTGGGGTTATGTATACTCTGATATATTTATTGTATTTGATTTTTACCAGAGTATATGGTTTGTATACGTTTGGTTTATATTTTTATATATTGAGTTATATATAAACTGTTTTAAATTATAAGATGTTTTCCAATAAATGTTTTGGAAATCAAATGATGGGTAGTAAGTCTGAATCTCTGGAAGGCTTATGCGGGATGGGTCGGGCTTCCATAGACAGTTCACCTTATACGCCGATCATGGTCCCGGGAATGGGTCGTGACAAAGGTGGTATCAGAGAACTAGGTTTCGTAGAACTAGGTGTTCATATATTTTGGGTCTGGTGTGGAGCTTAGGTATATTTAATCGAATCAGTGTGATTTACTTCTGTGCATTCTTTGATCTTTGGCTCGGTACTGTGGCAACCACTTGCATATTGATATTTCATACGCAGTAGATGTCGTGGGAGACCTAGACGCCAGCCTGTTGATGCTGCTGAGTATTCTGTAGCCGACCAGCATGAGGCGGCTAGTTTACCTAAGGTTGCGGTACCACAGCCAATGTCAGCGCCTGTTGGTCAGGCGGATGTGTTAGAGAGATTTACTCAGGTCTTGATGAGAGTGGAGGCATTGTTAGTCGGTCAAGCTGCTGGATGCCAAACTGTTCTGCCTGTTGCGGCACCGCCATTACATCTATTTCAGCCTGAGGCAGTTGCAGTACCTACACCTGCGACAGTTCCCACAACATCTCAGTATGATGCTGAGTCTCGACTTGTGAGATTTACGAAGCTATCTCCGCCCATATTTTCGGGCAAGTTAAGAGAGGACCCTCAAGACTTCACATTTACAGTGGACCAGTGTTTTAAGGCTATGGAGCTTGCAGATGATGCTACGAGAGTGAGGTTGGCTTCATTTCTACTAGATGGTCGAGCCGTCAGATGGTGGCATGACCAGAGATCACGTAGAGTGTTCAAATGGGATGAGTTCAAGGATGAGCTCACATTGTCTGCTCTTCCTCCAAGTGAGAGGGATAGAAGAGCAGACAAGTTTAGTGAATTTCATCAGGAACCAGGTATGTTCGTTAGTGAGTGTGAGGACAGGTTCCGAGAGCTGAGCATTCTACGAGGTTGAGGCTCGTGGTGAGGAAGCATTGGCTAGAAATTTTTTGAATGGGTTACTATTAAAGATCAGAAGGGTAGTAGCAACTCAGAGGTTGTCTACCGAGTCGCAGATATTGGAGGCTGCAAGGGGTATGGAATACCAAGATGATAGACAATCGAGAGAGCCCAATAGGGCAAAGACTGATAGTTCATTAGGCGGCCAACAGAGTTGGGGACAGAGTGAGTTGTCAGAGTATAGACATAAACATTCCTCTAGAGGTCAGGGCCAGAGGCAGGGACATGTATCCCAGAGTGCTAATGTAGCACAACCAGCGAGGCATGCTGGAGGGCAGAGTTTTGGAGAATCACATTCGCTTTGTGAGACGTGTGGGGGTAGACACTCAGGGGCTTGTTGTAGGACAACAAGCCTTTGTTTTCGTTGTAGATAGCCAGGCCATAAAGTTGATGATTGTCCTGTAAGGCGTGGCACAGAGTTCGATGTGATTCTTGGCATGGATTGGCTTTCAGAGTGGCATGCTACTCTGGATTTCTTTGCCAATAGAGTATGTTTTTGACCGCTTGATTAGACTGAGTTATGCTATCAGGACGAGCGAGACAATGTTGTTTGGGGTTATTTGTCAGATGCTAGAGCATAACGAAAAATTCACCGAGGTTGTGAGGCATATCTGGCTTTTGTATTGACTGAGCCTGTAGGACCAGAGTTGGGAGTGGAAGATATACCGATAGCTCGAGAGTTCTCATATGTGTTTCTTCAGGAGTTATCGGGACTTCCACCTGAACGCAAGATTGAGTTCGCAATAGAGGTACAACATTGTACCGATCCGATATCGATTCGATCGTATCGGATGGCACCAGTAGAGTTGAAGGAACTGGAGACCCAGTTGCGAGAATTGTTGGACAATGGATTTGTTCGACCGAGTGTTTCACCGTGGGGTGCTCCAATATTGTTTTTAAAGAAGAAGGACGGTAGTCTTTGTATGTGTATTGACTATCGCCAATTGAACAACGTGACAGTTAAGAACAGATATCTGCTTCCGATGATAGATAATTTGTTTGACCAGCTGCAGGGAGAACAATAATTTACTAAGATTGATTTGAGGTCGGGATATCACCAGTTGCGGGTTAGATGGGAGGACATTCCCAAGACAAATTTTCGAACTAGGTATGGACATTATGAATTCCTAGTGGTGTCGTTTGGTTTGACTAATGTGTCAACGGCATTCATGGACTTGATGAACAGAGTGTTCAGGCCATACTTGGATCAATCTGTAATCGTGTTTATCGACGATATATTGATGTACTCGAAGAGTAAGAAAGAACACGAGGACCACTTCAGGTCAGTCTTGCAGACTTTGCGAGAGCATTAGTTGTATGCTAAGTTCTCAAAATACGAGTTCTGGCATGATCAGGTGGCATTCTTGGGACACGTGGTGTCTAAGGAGGGGATTATGGTAGACACGAAGAAGGTAGAGGCCGTACTCTATTAGGATAGGCCTAAGACCTCTACCGAGATTCGGAGTTTTCTTGGCTTGGCCGGGTGCTATAGGAGATTCATCTAGGATCTTTCTAGGATTGCAGCTCCTATGACTCGGTTGACGCAAAAAGGAATTAAATTTGTTTGGTCTGATAGATGTGAAGATAGCTTTCAAAAGATGAAGAGGTGTTTGACGAGTGCTCCAGTGTTAGTGTTGCCATCAGGCTCTGGGGATTCATAGTATACTGTGATGCCTCGAGAGTAGGACTGGGTTGTGTGTTGATGCAGCATGGCAATGTGATTGCCTACACCTCAAGACAGCTTAAGAAGCATGAGCAAAATTACCCAACACATGACTTAGAATTGGCAGCAGATGCATTTGCACTCAAGATTTGGAGGCATTAATTGTACAGAGAGACTTTTGAGATCTTTACAGATTATAAGAGTTTGAAGTACATTTTCGGGCAGAGAGACCTAAACTTGAGGCAGAGACGTTGGTTGGAATTGCTAAATGATTATGATTGCACCATATCATATCATCCTGGCAAGGCTAACATCGTAGTTGACGCCTTGAGTAGGAAGTCAATGGGGAGTTTTGCTCATATCGCAGTGGAGAGATGACCAACAGTGTCAGAATGGCAAAGATTGATGGAGAACGGAGTTGAGTTACAGTTTGAGGACTTTGGGGCTTTGCTTGGGCATGTGGAGGCGATGCCTGTATTATTGGATCAGATTTGAGAGTTTCAGAAGGAGGATTCTGAGATGCAGAATTTGATAAAAAAAGTGAGATCATATGTTGTACCGGAGTTCGGTGTTGATGATTTGAGAGTCCTTTGGTTTGGACTGAGATTGTGCGTACCATCGTCTGGTGGGCAACGCGAGGAGATTATGACCGAGGGTCACAACTCCAAATATTCTGTACACCCAGGCTACATCAAGATGTATCGGGATCTTCAAGAGTCATATTGGTGGTCGGGGATGAAGAAAGACATAACTGAATTTGTTAGCTGGTGTTTGACATGTCAGCGGGTTAAGCTCGAACACCAGCATCCTTCTGGATTGATGCAGCAATTACCTCTTTCGAAGTAGAAGTGGGATCGCATCACGATGGATTTCATTGTTGGGATGCCAATGAAACCTTCTGGACATGACTCGATTTGCGTGATTGTGGACCGATTGACGAAATCGACACATTTTTTGCCTGTCAAGACAACATATGGAGCGCACAATTGGAAAAATTGTACGTTGATCGGATTGTATGTTTACATGGTGTGCCAGTTTCTATAGTGTATGACAGAGGACTGCAGTTTACATCACAGTTTTGGAGTAAGTTGCAGGAGGAGTTAGGTACTCGATTGGACTTTAGTACGACATTCCATTCGTAAACCGATGGTTAGTCTGAGCATACATTCAAACATTAGAGGATATGTTGAGAGCGTGCTCTATAGATTTTGTTGGGATTTGGGATTCTCACTTGCCATTGGTTGAGTTTGCGTACAATAATTCGTACCATTCGAGTATCTAGATGGCACCTTATAAGGCTTTGTACGGGCAAAAGTGTAGATCTCCCTTATGTTGGGCCGAGGGGCCAAGGCTGGAGAGAGAGAACCATTGGGGCCATATTTTATTTTGGAAATGATTGAGAAAGTGAGATTAATCCAACAGAGGATCTAGACTGCTCACAGTCATTAGAAGAGTTACGCTGACTCGAAGCATAAACATTTGGAGTTTGAGATTGGAGACCATGTATTCCTCAAAGTGTCACCGATGAAGGGTGTCATGAGATTTGGAAAGAAGGGCAAGTTGAGCCGATGTACATTGGTCCATTTGAGATCATAGGCCGAGTTGGAGCCATGGCATACGAGTTGGCGTTACCACCTCAGTTTGTAGCAGTTCATCCAGTGTTCCACATATCACTTATGAGGAAGTATATTCCTGATACATCTCATGTTCTGGCACCTCAGTCTATGGAGGTCCGATCTGACTTGTCTTACGATGAAGATCCTGTGAAGATTGTTGATCGGCAAGTTAAGAGGTTGCGGAACAAGGAGATTACTTCGGTGAAAGTGATATGGAGACATCATTCCATTGATGAGGCCACTTGGGACGCCGAGGAGGAGATGCGGCGTAGATATATGCACCTGTTCGACACAGCTGATACTTAGGTCCTTATGTCTATTTGTATTTTTTCATTCTTTGCATTTCATATGCATTTCTGCATAAGCATGTTGTATAATGGTTCGTACAGTGTGTGTTGAGTATACACCGTCTATGTTTGGAGCTATTAGTCCAGATTTTGATCTGAGGATTTTGGGAATCTGGAGTGATCTAGATTCGATTTTGTTATTTCAAAATTCGAGGACGAATTTCTTTTGAGGGGGAAGTATGTAATATCCCGCTTATTTTAGCCGGAATCTAGTAGTATTCCAAAGTGATTTCGAGTTGGGATGTTGACCTTTGCGTTTGAGGGCTACGTTGCATGTGTTTTCACGTTGGAGGTCATATACGTGCTTAGTACAGGGTACTGCGCATGTAGTAGAGGCCTGAACCTTAACCGTGAATGTGCGTTGAGTGCAACGTACACTAGAGGTCATCTACGTACACAGTACTGAGTACTATGCACGTAGACGGGGATGAGTCGGCCGAGAGCCTTGTTTGGAATGTGTGTGTTGTATGGGTTACTGTGTATGTTATTCATCCTTTGGGGTGTGACCCATGAGCATGCTCAGGCCTTCTACGCAAACAGCAGGAGGTGGAATGCACGTAGATTGTAGATCTGAATGAGGGGCTTCAGATCTGCCATCTACGTACATTGTGTGGGATGCTACCCACGTAGAGGACGGTTCTACGTACAAAGAACCCCTAATGTGCAAGTAGATGTGTTCTTTCTGGGCGACTGTGCATGAAATGCAGCATGTCAGTTCGTGAGCCTATAAATACCCCTATCTACCATTCCTTCTGTCACAACTTGTCTCAACCACCAGAGCACTTTCTCATTTACTTATCTATGATTTTATTTGTTTCTCCTTGCTTCTACAACGGATCTAGAGGTAAGAATCATCCATTAATCTCTTCTTTTCTTTAGTTCACGTTGCATTTGGGCATTCTAGGGTTCCGACCGTGCTGGGGATTTTGTTCATATCTTTTAATGTCTGATGGAATACGAGTTAATGGGAGTTAGATTATGGTTGTTTAAGACCAATAGCTTGAAGTTTAAGCATTAGTTTCATGGGATTTGGTGTTTGAACCAAATGGGTTTCTCTACAACTAGGGTTTCGGGTTTTACTGAATTTCTTGTCAAATCTGGTATTGTTTCTGATGTATCTTGATAGATATGAGTTAGAACTTCATAGATTTGAGCTGGGTTAAGAGATTTGTCTAGTTATTCCGCATGGGTCTTGGAAGTCTGAGATTCATAGTTGAGATTTAGAAAGATTTTGACTTTGCTTGTAGAGTTGGAGGACGAATCCATTTTCAAGAGGTTGATTTGAGTTAATGAGTATGCTCAGTTTCATTGGGGATCGAATGGAGCATGATTTTTGGCTTGAAAGTGATGGATTCACTTTTGTTTGTTTAGGCGACTTTGAGAGTTGCATTTGCATTTCATATCATGCATTTGGTATTTGTCACAATACTGCATTGTGACATTTATGATGTGTTATGTGTACAGCTTCCTGTCCTTGCCAGAGAGATTAGCCACCGACTAGTAAGACTTGACTAGTGCTTTGGCTTGGATTTCCAGGTGAGTAAATAGCATCTTCAGACACATTGGCTGTGTCTCGAACTCTATTTACTTGTTTTTGATGTGGGGGATATATGTATCCGAAAAATGACTAATCTAAAGGATTGGTTGAGATCAAATTGGTTATTTGTGTAATAATCAGCTTTGGATTTGAAATGATATATATATGTATTATATATCTTGATATGATTTGAAATGCTGAATTGCGTTATATGATTTTGTACTATACGATAGTACATTTTGGTTTTCGATAGGGGACACCTGTGCTACTAGGTATGTAACCTTTGGTATACCAATGATTGATAAATCCAGCTACCAGGGTTTTCAGTAGCCATGTTGTCCTGATCAGGCACATGATCTGTTATAGTGGAGGCGGGTCCCCATGGATATGGCTGGTCCATATATTTCTTGATAGTTGGCAGATTCCATATCACGCGTGTTTAGTCCCATATCGCCTGTATATGTTTTGACATGAAAATAATGATTTAAAGTCTTAAATAATTTTAATGCGCCTTGGTGCATGTTGTTTGTTTTGATTGCAAATGGTTTCGAAATGGATTTTCAAAAGACTATTATTGTATAGCGTGTATATTTATATGTACTATGAATACTGCTTGTGGTATTTGCGAACTGTTTTCAAAACAGACTTTGTGAGGTACGTATGAGGTGCTCTGGAGTGTTATTCCTCATTGGGATTCACCCCCGTTTTATTTTCTATTGTGGATGATTTTATCTTCCAGGTGCACAGATTTTGGCTTCGACGTTTATTCCACATCTTGGACACCCATAAGAAGGCATTTTGGTTAGTGATGCCTATTGTTCGAGCTTCTGTTATTTTGTAGAGCTCCGTACCAGATTAATGTGGGATGTTGGGTTGTATGTATACTCTGATATATTTATTGTATTTGGTTTTTACCAGAGTATATGGTTTGTATACGTTTGGTTTATATTTTTATATATTGAGTTATATATAAACTGTTTTAAATTATAAGATGTTTTTCCAATAAATATTTTGGAAATCAAATGATGGGTAGTAATTCTGAATCTTTGGAAGGCTTGTGCAGGATGGGCCGAGCTTCCATAGACGGTTCGCCTCGTACGCCGATCATGGTCCCGGGAATGGGTCGTGACAACACCCATGTTATATGGTTCCACGAGCACACCCATGATCATGGTCCCTTATCAAAGCTATATGTTTTCACTATGAAACCATGTTTTAAGAATCAAAATGATTATTAAGTACATTTTCATTCTTGCTAGGTGCTTTGCTTGCGAATGATTTTGAAATGACTTTCGAAAAGCTATTACTTATAACATGTATATGTATATGTATACATCTATACCTACATGTAGTATTTTAAATTGTTTTCAAAACAGTCTTTGTGAGGCATGTATGAGGCAGTATTGAGTGTTTTCCCTCACTGGGCCTTGACCCCCTTTTCTTTCTAAGTCTATTGTTGGTTTTAATCCGCAGGTTCACTACTTTTGGCTACGACAACATTTTTGCATTTTGGATACCAGTGAGACGTCATTTGGTTAGTGACGCCCTTTTGATCGGGCTCTTATGTTTATGATGTTAGAGCTCTACACCAGGATATTGTAAGGCTATTGGGTTGCCTTTACACTTTGATGTATTTTGATTTATTACGATATTTATATATGTTTTGAATATTTTTATATATGATTTATGTTTATTCTATCGTATGTTTTAAATAATAAATATTTTGATTAAATTAATGTTTTAATCAATTGAATTTTGGTAGTAAGTTATGATCCATGAGGCTTGTGCGAGATGGGTCAGGCTCCCATAGACGATTCGCCTCGTACGCCGGTCACAGGCTCGCTACGGGTCGTGACAATAGCGCAGGTGTCCCCATATCGAAAACCAAAATGTACTAACATATAGTATACTAAATCCATAATATGCAATCCAACATTTAAAATTATAGCAAAGATATATAATACATATATATCGCTTTCAAATCTAAACCGATTATTACACAAATAACCATTTTATATATTTACCAATCCTTAGATTAGTCCATTTTCAAATATATATCCAGCACATCAAAAACTAGTTAATAGAGTTTGAGACACAGCCAATGTGTCTGAAGCTGTTATTCACTCACCTAGCAATCCAAGCTGCAACACCAGTAAAGTCCCACTCATCGGTGACTGATCTCGCTGGCAAGAAGAGAAAGTTGTATACATACAAACAACACGAATATCAAATGTGGTATTGTAGCAATACCCAATGCATGATATGCAATGCAAATGCAAACTCTCAAAGTCGCCTAAACAAACGAAAGTGAATCCATCCCTTTTGAGCCAAATCTATGAAGTTCTAACTCATATCTATCAAGATACATTAGAAACAACACCATATTTGACAAGAAATTTAGCAAAACCCGAAACCCTAGTTGTAGAGAAACCCATTTGGTTCAAACACCAAATCTCACGAAACTGATGCTTAAACTTCAAGCTATTGGTCTCAAACAACCATAATCTAACTCCCATTAACTCGTATTCCATAAAAATGGAAAGATCCAAACAAAATCCCATGTTTCGTCAGAACCCTATAATGCCCAAATGCAACGCAAATTAAAGAAAATAAGAGATTAATGGATGATTGTTACCTCTAAACCATTGTAGAAGCAAGGAGAAACAAAGAAAATCACAGAGAAGTAAATCAGAAAGTGCTCTGGTGGTTGAGATGTGTTGTTACCGAAGGAATGGTAGGTAGGGGTATTTATAGGTTCACGGGCTGACATGTTGCATTTCACGCACAGTCGCCCAGAAATAACACATCTACGTATGTAGTAGGAGTTCTGCATACGTAGAACCATGCTCTACGTGGGTAGCATCCCACACAATGGACGTAGACAGAAGATCTGAAATCCCTCATTCAGATCGACAATCTACATACGTTCCACCCCCTGCTGTATGCGTAGAAGGCCTCAGCATGCTCACGGGTCACACCCAAAGGATGAACAACGTGCACAACAACCCATACAACGTACACAGTCCAAACAAGGCATACTCTCAACCAACTCATCCCCGTCTACGTGCATAGTACTTAGTACTGTGCACGTAGATGACATCCAGTGTACGTTGCACTCAATGCAGGTTCATGGTCAAGTTTTAGGCCTCGACTATGTGTGCAGTACCCTGTACTAAGCACATAGATGACCTCCAATGTGCAAAACACATGCAACACAACCCTCAAACTCCTTCCAAACTCAATGGTCAACATCCCAACTTGAATTCACTTTGGAATACTACGAGATTTTGGCTAAAATAAGTGGGATATTACATAGTTCCCCCCTCAAAAGAAATTTGCCCTCAAATTTCGAAACAAAACAATTCAAAACTGAGATCGACTCAAGATCTCCAAAATAACCTAAACCAAAGTCGAGGCTATCCGCCTTAAAACATAGACGGTGTATAACGAACACTCAGTCCATGTACTAGTACGCAATATGATGATGCAAAATGAATATGAAAGACAAAGAATGCAAAGAATACAAGGAAAGCAAAGTTACAAATGAGCACACTGACCTACGAATCAGCTGCGTCGAACAGGTGCAGATATCTACGCCGCATCTCGTCCTCGGCCTCCCAAATGGCCTCCTCAACAGAATGATATCTCCATATCACTTTCACCAAAACAAGCTCCTTGTTCTGCAACCTCTTAACTTATCGATCGACAATCCTCGCGGGTTCCTCATCATAAGATAAGTTGGATCGGACCTCCACGGACTGGGGTGCCAGAATGTGAGACGGATCAGGAACATACTTCCTCAAAAGTGATATATGAAACACTGGATGAACTGCTGCAAATTGAAGCGGTAGTGCCAACTCGTATGCCACTACTCGAACTCGGCCTATGATCTCAAATAAACCCATATACATCAGGCTCAACTTGCCCTTGTTTCCAAACCTCATGACACCTTTATTGGTGACACCTTGAGGAATACATGGTCTATAATCCCAAACTCCAAATGTTTACGCTTTGGGTCAGCGTAACTCTTTTGACGACTGTGAGCAGTCTGGATCCTCTGTTAGATCAATCTCACTTTCTCAGTCGTTTCCAAATTAGATCTGGGCCCAGTGGCTCTCTCTCTCAGGCCTTAGCCCAACACAGAGGAGATCTACACCTTCTCCAGTACAAAGCCTCGTAAGGTGCCATCTTGATACTTGAATGGTACGAATTGTTGTACTCAAACTCTACCAATGGCAAGTGAGAATCCCAACTCGCACCAAAATCCATAGTGCACGCTCTCAACATATCCTCCAAAGTTTGAATTGTATGCTCAGACTGACCATCGATTTACAGATGAAATGTTGTACTGAAGTTCAATCAAGTACCTAACTCCTCCTGCAATTTACGCCAAAACTGCGAAGTAAACTACGATCCTGTGTCAGACACTATGGAAACTGGTACACTATGTAAACATATGATTCGATCGATGTACAACTTTGCCAATTATGTTGTTCCATATGTCATATTGACAGGCAGAAAATGTGTCGATTTCGTCAATCGGTCCATGATCACCCAAATAGAGTCATAACCCAAAGGTTTCCTCGATAAGTCTACCATAAAATCCATCGTTACGCGATAACACTTCCATTCCGGAAGAGGTAACTGTTGCATCAGTCTAGAAGGACGCTGGTGCTCAAACTTAACCTACTGACAGGTCAAACACCGACTAACAAACTCAATTATGTCCTTCTTCATCCCTGGCCACCAATATGATTTTCTGAGATCTCGATATATCTTGGCGTACCCCGGGTGTACATAATATGTGGAGTTGTGACCCTCGATCATAATCTCCTCACGCAACCCACCAGACGATGGTACGTACAATCTCAGTCCAAACCAAAGGACTCCCAAATCATCAACACTGAACCCCGGTACATTAGATTATCTCACTTTTTTGATCAAATTATGTATCTCTGAATCCTCATTCTGAAACTCTCTAATTCGATCCAATAATAATGGCCTCGGCTCAACCTGCCCAAGCAAAGCCCCGGAGTCATCAAATTAGAACTCAACTCTATCCTCCATCAATCTCTGCAGCTCCAACGCTGCAGGTCATCTCTCAGCTGCGATATGAGCCAAACTCCCCATCGACTTTCTACTTAAAGCATCAGCTACAATGTTAGCCTTGCCAGGATTATATTATATAGTACAATCATAATCCTTTAGCAACTCTAGCCAACGTCTTTATCTCAAATTCAGATCTCTTTGCCCAAAAATGTACTTCAGACTCTTATGATCTGTGAAGATCTCAAAGGTCTCCCCATACAAATAATGCCTCCAAATATTGAGTGCAAACACAACTGCTGCCAATTCTAAGTCATGTGTCGGGTAATTCTATTCATGTCTCGTAAGCTATCTTGAGGCATAGGCAATCATATTGCCATACTGCATCAACACATAACCCAATCCTACCATTGAGGCATCACAGTATACTGTGAATCCCCAGAGCCTGATGGCAACATTAATACTGGAGCACTCGTCAAACACTTCTTCAGCTTTTGAAAGCTGTCTTCGCATCTATCAGACCAAACAAATTTAGCTCTTTTTTGTGTCAACCGAGTCATAGGAGGTGCGATCCTAGAAAAATCCTAGATAAACCTCCTATAGTGCCCGACTAAGCCAAGAAAACTCCGTATCTCTGTAGCGGTCTTAATCCTCTCCTAATGGAGTACTGCCTCTACCTCTTCAGATCTACCATAATCCCCTCTTTTGACACCACGTGTCCCAAAAATGCTACCTGATCATGCCAAAACTCGCATTTTGAGAACTTCACATACATCATATGCTCTTGCAAAGTCTGTAAGACTGACCTCAAGTGGTCATCGTGCTCTTCCTTACTCTTCGAGTACACCAATATATCGTCAATGAAGACAATAACAAACCGATCCAAGTATGGTCTAAACACCATGTTCATCAAATCTATTAATGCCACTGGCACGTTAGTCAAACCGAACAACATCACTAGGAATTCATAATGTCCATACCTAGTTCGAAAATATGTCTTGGGAATGTTCTCCCCTCTAATCCACAACTGATGATATCCCGACCTAACGTCGATCTTAGAGAACTACTACGCCCCCTGCAGCTAGTCAAACAAATCATCTATCCTCGAAAGCGGATATATGTTCTAAACTGTCACTTTGTTTAATTAGTGATAGTCAATACACATGTGAAGGCTTCCATCCTTCTTCTTTACAAACAATACTGTAGCACCCCAAGGTGAAATACTTGGTCAGACAAATCCCTTATCCAGTAATTCTCGCAACTGGGTCTACAATTCCTTCAACTCCACTGGTGTCATCTGATACGGTGGAATCGATATCAGATCGGTACCAAACTATGCCTCTATAGCGAATTTAATCTCGTTTTCATGTCGAAGTCCCGATAACTCCTCATGAAACACATCTGAGAACTCTCGAGCTATCGATACATCTTCCACTCTCAGCTCCAGTCTTACAGACTCAGTCAGTACAAAAGTGAGATACGCCTCACAACCTCGGTGAATCATCCACTCTACTCTAGCAGCTGACAGATAACCACAGACAATGTTATCTCGCTCACCCTGATTACAGAATTCAATCTGTCCAGGCGGTTGAAAACATATCCTCTTGGCAAAGCAATCCAGATTAGCATGCCACTCCGGAAGCCAATCCATGCCAAGGATCACACCGAACTCACCCACATCCAATAGGATGAGATCAGCTGCTAAACTCCGAAATCAGTCACTAACTTGATGCCCAAAGGTGATGAAACCTTTAGCAACTTGTCCAATCAGCATAGCACTAACCCTGATCGCTCGTAAAAATGCAGAGTGATTAACGAATGTGATGCACCAGTATCAAACAATACATAAGCAAGAGTATCAGAAATGAAAAGCGTACCAATAATGGCAGTATTGGAGGTCTGCGCCTCCTGACGAGTCAAATGGTACACTTGAGCCTGCCATCCAGTAGCAGAACTACTCTGTCTGATCTGCCCATGACCGGTACCCTGTCTAGTCTGGCTACGGCTCTCATAACCTGTCGTACCTCTACCAGTACATCCGACCACTGGTTGTACTGTTTGTGATACTGTGCCATGCTTTATGGGACACTCAGCCACTTTATGCCCTGGCTATCTACAATGAAAACAAAGGATTGTTGCCCTGCTACAAGCCCCTAAGTGTCTCCTCCCACACATCTCATAAGGCGGACGTGAACCTCTAAAACCCTATCCTCCAGCATGCCTCACTGGTTGTACTACACTAGCACTTTGGGATCCCTATCCTTGCCTCTGGTCCTATCTTGAAACCTAGTGCCCTGATACCACCTTTGGTATCATAGTACACATATACTTGAGACTTACGAAACCTAGTCTCTGATACCACCCTTGGTATCAGAGTACACACATACTCAAGACTTATGAAACCTAGGCTCTGATACCACCTTTCCCACGACCCATTCCCGGGACCATAACTAGCGTACGAGGCAGACCGTCTATGGAAGCTTGGCCCATCCCATACAAGCCTTCCAAAGAATCAGAATTGCTACCCATCATTTAATTTCCAAAACATTTATGGAAAAAACATTTATTAATTTAAAACATATTTATATATAAACCAATATATAAATAAATACCAAAATGTATGTATAATATACTCTGGTAAAACCAAAATATGTGCACCTGAAAGATAAAATCATCCAAAAAATAGAAATAATCGGGGGTTAACCTAGTGAGGAATAACACTCCATAGCGCCTCACACGTGCCTCACAGAGTCTGTTTTGAAAAAATTTCTCAAATACCACACGCAATACTCATAAGTATATAAATATACACGATATATAATAATAGCCCTTCGAAAATCATTTTGAAACCATTTGCAAACAAGGCAAACAACATGCAAGTAGGCGTAATAAAATCATTTAAGATTTTTAAATCAACATTTTCATGTCAAAACATATACAAGCGATATGGACTAAGCAACCGTGATATGGACTCTGCCATATATCACGAAGTGTGTGGACCATCCATAGTGATGATGATCCGCCTCTATCAATAACAAATCATGTGTCTGATCGGGGCAACATGGCTACCGACAACCTTGGTAGCTGGGCTATGTCAAACATTGGTATACCAAAGGCTACGTATCTCGTAGCGCATGTGTCCCCATATTGAAAACCAAAATGTACTAACATATAGTATTAAATCCATAACATGCAATCCAACATCTAAAATCATAGCAAAGATATATAATACATATATATCGCTTTTAAATCCAAACCGATTATTACACAAATAACCAGTTTATATCTTTACCAATCCGTAGATTAGTCCATTTTCAATTATATATCCAACACATCAAAAACTAGTAAATAGAGTTCGAGACATAACCAATGTGTTTGAAGCTGCTATTCACTCACCTAGCAATCCAAGCTGCCACACCAGTCAAGTCTCACTCGTCGGTGGCTGATCTCGCTGGCAACAATAGGAAGCTGTATACATACGAGCAACACGAATATCAAATGCGGTACTGTGGCAATACCCAATGCATTATATGCAATGCAAATGCAAACTCTCAAAGGCGCCCAAACAAACAAAAGTGAATCCATCACTTTCGAGCCAAATATCATGCTCCATTTGGTCCCCAACGAGATGAACATGCACACTAACTCAAATCGATCTCCTGAACATGGATTCATCCTCCAACTCCACAAACAAAGTCAAAATCTTTCCAAATCTCAACTATGAATCTCGGACTTCCAAGACCCATGCCAAATAACTAGTCAAATGTCTAAACCCAGCTCAAATCTGTGAAGTTCTAACTCATATCTATCAAGATACATCAGAAACAACCCCAGATTTGACAAGAAATTTAGCAAAACCCGAAATCCTAGTTGTAGAAAAACCCATTTGGTTCAAACACCAAATTCCACGAAACCTATGCTCAAACTTCAAGCTATTGGTCTCAAACAACCATAATCTAAATCCCATTAACTCGTATTCCATTAAAAATGGAAAGATCCAAACCAAATCCCAAGTTTGGTCGGAACCCTAGAATGCCCAAATGCAACGCAAATTAAAGAAATGAAGAGATTAATGGATGATTCTTACCTCTAGAACCATTGTAGAAGGAAGGAGAAACAAATAAAATCACAAAGAAGTAAATGAGAAAGTGCTCTGGTGATTGAGATGAGTTGTGATCGAAGGAAAGGTAGGCAGGGGTATTTATAGGCTCACGTGCTGACATGTTACGTTTCAAGCACAGTCGCCCATAAAGAACACATCTACGTGCACAGTAGGGGTTCTACGTACGTAGAACCGTGCTCTACGTGGGTAGCATCCCATACAATGTACGTAGACGGCAGATCTAAAACCCCTCATTCAGATCTACAATCTATGTGCGTTCCACCCCCTGCTGTGTGCGTGGAAGGCCTCAATGTGCTCACGGGTCACACCCAACGGATGAACAACGTGCGCAACAACCCATACAATGCACACAGTCCAAACAAGGCATACTCTCAGCCAACTCATCCCCGTCTACGTGCGTAGTACTCAGTACTGTGCACTTAGATGACCTCCAGTGTGCGTTGCACTCAATGCAGGTTCACAGTCAAGTTTTAGGCCTCGACTAGATGCGCATTACTCTGTACTAAGCACGTAGATGACCTCCAACGTACAAAGCACACGCAACACAACCCTCAAACTCATTCCAAACTGAATGGTCAACATCCCAACTCGAAATCACTTCGGAGTACTACGAGATTCTGGCTAAAATAAGCAGGATATTACAACATAGGTTGGAGTTGTGATGCTCTTTAAAAGGCTCGTGGTATAACCCGGTGATATTTCGATCGAACTGGATGAAAGGTATATATATATATATATTGGATTTCATTTAAAGTTATTTTATATCTCGTTCTCTTTTGATAAATAAATGTTGTAATAAATGTTTCGATAATTAAATAATTCAGGTAGTATGTTATGATATTTGAGACTTGTCCGACATGGGTCGGGCACCAATAGACGGTTCGACTCGTACGCCGGTTTTGGACCGATTTTGGGTCGTGACATCTTGGGTGTTTAAATGATGTTTTAGAGTGTTTGGAGTCTTTGGGTATAGATGGAATTTGATCGGTTTAAATGGGAGATGTTGTTTCGTGAACCTTCAGCCTCTGAAATGCTCGTTAGGTCATGAAACGCGCTTCTGTCTCACCCAGGGGGTGAGACGCTTGTTTATCATGCTAAGACATGCATCTCAGCTCAATCAGGGTGAGACACACTTGTCTCTTCATTTAAAAACGCCCCAAAACGTAGCGTTTTGGCCTGCTGTGTCTATAAACACCCCATACCCGATCCTCTTTGTTTTCCTTCGCTCTTCTTCGTATTTTCACCAAAATTCTCCCAAAATTTGTCCTCTCTTGCCTCCCATGGGTTCCTGTTGCATTCTTGAGGTAATATTATCATTCTATCCTGGTGTTTCTTTCATTTTTATGCATTTGTTCTTGTTGGAAGCTTGTTGAACGAAAATGGTTTTCTTTGAGCTAGGGTTTTGGATTTGATCTTGTTCTTGATGAATGTGGGTTATATTTTCATTGTTTGTTGTTGTATCTAGCCTAGGGGAGGCCAAAATTATGATTGGTTGATGTTTTGGAGGAGAATGGATGTATGTTGGATTTTGGGTTTGTAAATTTGGGCTTTTAAGAAAACGTATGGGTTTTTTAGTTTTCTTTGTTGAAATGGATGTTATATTTGAGTTTAGGAGATCAATCAAAGTCAATGTGGGTTGATTGGAATTTCGGGTTTTGATCGATTTCAATTTAGGAAAGTTTTGGTGTAGTTTTCTGTCGAAAGGACCAAAATTATAATTTTTCATAATTCTGAATGTATTGAGGATCAAATCCAATATTTAGCACGTTGGGGACTAATTTGCAATTTATGAGAGATAGAGGACTAATTTGGAAATTTTGACTACTTGGAGGACTAGCTGATAGTTTTAGAATATTTGAAGATTGTTTTATAATTTTGAGAAGTTTGGGAACTAAAACATAATTTTACATAGGTCAGGGGCCAAATTTTAATTTTACAAAATGATTGATTTTTGAGCCGAGAATGTAAGATGTTCATTCGAAATGGGATTTTAGGGTTTTGAGTCAGCATTTTGCATAGCATGCATTTTGGTACAGCCATAATACCACCATCATCATATTTTTTATTCTTCCTTAATAATTGTTTCAGCTTCGTGTTCGGGTCAGCGAAGTTAGTTAGCCACTAGTGGTACACAACTAGGCTATTCAGCTTGGATTTTCAGGTGAGCGAAATGACATCTTTAGACACATAGGTTGTGCCTTTCAAATTATATTATTTTTGACGCGTCTGGACCTTGGCATTTAATATGGAATTAATAAAGGATAGGAAATCCTAAAATTTGACTTACATGAAAACTTTTGCTGTGAAATCCTGGTTGGATATTATCTGATGTTTTCAAATAATTTTGTATTTGAAAATAAACATTTTTGGCTGATCTAAGTATTTTGATCAATAATAAGGAAATGTTTTTTGTAAAGAATATTTCCTGAATTTGTACTTCTTTGAATAGAATATTTGTTTTTGCAACTGAATTTGGTTTTGTTTTTGAAAGCTATTATATATCCCTTTATATAAATATTTTGTAAATATTTATACTCTTTGAAATATGTCCTTTGACTTCTGCAAATCAGTGATTGCATGATCTATGAGTGGTGTAGCCACTATTATTTGTTTAATTTTTGTGTTTAAATTTTTGGCAAAGAATTTAATTAATTATTTTGACTCGGGACACCTATGTTACGGGGATAAGCGTAACATTTGATATACCATAGTGAAGACTCAGTTACTAGGGTAGGTGGTAAGACTCAATCATCAGGGTAGATGGTAACCCGTGTGTCTAGATAACACATGTGTAAGATTGTCTTGAGGCGAAGTCCACGTATGAGACATTTCTAGTGGCATAGTTCACGTACTTTGATTTGTGGCGAAGTCTGCATTTGATCTAGTGGTTGAGTCCAAATTTGATCCTAAGTCAAATTTGTTTGGTGAGTTGATTCGGTTTGGCAGAACATTTTTTGGTGAGCATGTATTGTTGCTCATTTTCCCCGCAGTATATTGTTCAGTGGTTTAACAAAGTATATCTTGCTAGAGCACGTGGACTACAATGCTCGCAGATATACTTAAATAAGTTCCATCTGATATAGTTATGTGACCTTTAGGGTGGATAGAGCACCATTTTTAGCCTCTAAGGCTGTCAGCTGTTAGTACTTTTGAGTTGGTACCGTTTGGACTCCTAAGATTGCTATTTCATTTTGAACTAATCTAGTCAACGCATTTTTAGTATAAAACGAGAATGTGATCAGTGATTATCAACTCTGTTCAGTTGGCAACTGATTTTACACAACATGTTTTGCTAAAACATAAATTTTTGCATAATATGTGAATTTTCTGCATAATCTGAAAACAAGATTTTGATATGTTTACTCGTCTGTTGTTTGCTTTGGTTGCAAATGATTTTGAAATGAATTTTGAAACTATTATTCTATAGTTAGCGTGTATACGTATAAATATACACTTATATATGCATGCAGTATTTTTGAACTATTTTCAAAATAGTCTTTGTGAGGCACACATGAGGCATTCTAGAGTGTATTTTCCTCACTAGGGTTATTCCCCCCTTTTTTTTGTCTATTTCTCCTATTCTTATTTTTAGGTGATTTTGATTGATTGCGGTCTTTCAGCATTCATATTCGGTGAGACACTCTGAAGTTTCAGTCAGTGCCCTTTTGTTCGGGCTCAATTATTTATTTGGTTAGTTGATCCACACCGGTATTACTGTGAGATTATGTTATGTAAACTATTTGATATTTAAGTATGATTTATTGTTTATCAAATGTTTTATTATTATGAAAATTTATGATTTTAAACTTGTTTGGATTTCTATCTATTGAACTTTAGAAAATGTTTGTAATATGATTTGAAATAAATTAGTTTTAGTTTTGTTCTTTGAGGCTTGTGGGAGATGGCTCGGGCTTCCATAGAAGGTTCGCCTCGTACGTCGATCATGGTCCGATCTTGGATCGTGACAAAGGTGGTATCAGATCATTAGGTTTCGTATTGTCTGGGACAATTGTGGAGCTTAGGTATCTTTGATCGAGTTAGTTTGATTTGCCTCTGTATATTTTTCGAGTAGCTATTAGTATTGTGGCAATGGTCAGCATTTTGATTTTTGTTTATCTATTCTGTTTGTTTGTGGCATTTGTACATATGGGTTCACGTTCAGAGTCACCACCTAGGGTTGTCGCTGAGTCTGCCAATCATTTTGTAGTGTATCAAGGAGATTCATGTACTCGTCTGGAGGTAGAGTCATTACCTCATATGTAGCAGTCTCAGTGTGCCCCTCAGGCGGGTGTTCTTGAGCGCATCTTTCAGAGGCTTGACCGTGTTGCTACGACCCTAAAAAATGTGGGCATTAGATCCTGTAAGCATTCCTATAAAAAGAGTAAGACTAGAGAGTCGTTTAGTGGCCATCAGGGTCAAGGCTAGAATAGTCAGGTTGAACTGGGTCATGGGTTTGCCGCTAGAGGCACAAGTAGAAGGTGAATCCCTTGGTGCAACAAGTGTTAGAGGAAACACCTTGGGCAATGCGATGAGGAGAAATGCAATTGTTATTCATGTAGGCAATTAGGTCATATGATAGCCAAATGCCCCTACAGGCTTGCTACCAAGTCCCAAGCGGGACAAATTTGGTTGGAGGTAATAGCCAGGGCAGATACCGGCAGTGCAGTACGTGTGGGAAGGGACATCCCAGACTATGCAGCAACTATGCAACAAAGCCATAGGCAGATGCTTTTGTTGCAAATAGATAGGGCACAAAATATTTGAGTGTCCTTTCAAACTTTGATTGGGAGCTCAGACAGGGCCATCAGTGGCTAAAGGCGTGAGCGCCGGTTCTAAGTAAAGTTCCACTGAGACTGGTACACCCCTAATCCTAAACTCTTGTTTATGTTTCATTTGGTTTTTCATTCAAATTTGGTGCCGCATGTTGTCTGTCACATCAATCTTAGTTAGACACTCTAAGTCAGTAGCGCACTCGATAGAGGAGATTTGTTTGAGGAAATTTGGTCAATGGTTCCTTATTCTTTGAGGAGGTTAGTTGGAGAGAATTTGGTCGATAATTCTTTAATTTATTGAGAAGGATATTAATTGATTATGTAGTATGAGACATGGTGATCTCTAAATTGATTTGATATTAGATATTTGTAGTTGAGGTCGCATGATATGGTTTGAGGTTAGAACTAAATTTCAGATTCGTTCGATTTTTGGTATTTTGGAGAACTCGAGGAATAAGAGATTATAATTAAATCTGTTATTTTTGGGAATAATTTATAAGGCTAATTTGAGGATTCGAAATCAGGAAATAAAACGATACAACATGATTGTTGTACCTTGGGAGCTTAATGATATTACTACATATAATATGATTAGGAAATTAACATAGTGGTTCACTACTGAGTTATGATATGTTTATGAAATAGACTTTCACTATACATTGGATTTAAATCTGTTAAGGTCTAGATTTAGACTTCATGACGTGAATATGATTCGGTGTCAATTTGAGTGAAACAATATTTGGAGTACTAAAGGTTTTGAAGTACTAAGATTTTGGATAATGGATCCTATTATGAAATTAATTGTTGATATGCTAGGAAATTAATAATTAGTGTTTGGAATTCGATTAGTTTAATGAAGGAATGGCATGGAGACCGATATTCTGATTCTGATGACTTTGAGGATATTCAATACATGATAAATGGAGTTTAACCATGAATACGTCGGTGAATATACTTAAGAATAAGAGATATGTAACTATTGATTTGGTGACAATTTCATTTGATGACTTCTTCGATTTGTTTGATTCATTTGACGATTTCAAATTACGATCGTTGATGTGATCATTTCGGTGGTGGACAATTTTTTTAGGTTAAAAAGCAATAATAATACAAAGTTACGAGTAACACTTGGGAAAATCAATTTGGAGTCTTTTTATAGTTTGACTTATGTGGTATAAGTGATTATGGTTTTTCATATGATCTAAAGTCAATCATGAGTATGCAGATTAACTTACAAATTCGACTTTAATTTGGGTTATAAGAATTTGATATGAATGAAGTATGTTTTGGAGTACTTATGATATCTCTATTGGTGACAAAGGTGGTATGATATCTCTGTTGCTGATAATTGACGCTATTTGGTTCTCTGATATTTTGGGATTTTCGATAGATTGGATATGAGATTATGATTCGAGTTTTGGTGACTTTGTTATGAAATCCAACATTGAGGATTTGACATTATGGTTTGCAAAAATGTGGAAATGATAGATATGTTTGGGGTTTATGAACCTAGGTT